>JARFJB010002021.1:4235000-4417500 GCA_036346205.1 Vesta saturnalis
AATTTAAAGCTATTAGTGATCGTATATAACATTTAAAACGGCCTTAATATCATAGTAAGTGATCTGAGCAAATTGCAAATGTTGCGTAGTGCATTCAAGTTAGACAAGTGAATGCTTCACAAAAACGAGTGCTAAAGTGATTGATTTTTAGGGAAAACAATAAACATAACATTACATACACTATTTTTACATTTAATTTAGTAAATGGTGAGAGAACATACCTCAAAGTTAATTACGTATAACTGGGAGCTTAGAAGATTTGATTAAATTGTATTTAAGCCTAGAAATTTAATAAATAACAACATAAATATTAAACAACTTATGTAAATGCATAGTGAATTGATACAGTTTTCCAAATTCAATAGTAAAACTAAAATATACTTAAATCTTCCCTTACACATGTAAGCGATTACAGGTACATACAGTTCGCAATTCAAGAGTTAAGTGTATTTTTATTACTAAAGAGGAAAGAAATCAAAGTTCAGACAGATTGGAGCTTAGAGCATATTGTTACTGGTAGTGACGTGAGTGTTCTAGAAGAAAAACCTAACATTAAATTATTTTTGACAAGTAACAGATTTTACGATTCATTATATATTCTTGAGACAAAGCAATGGTCACGTGCTGATGAAACTTGAATTTTTAATATTGCTTATTAATATACTTTACTTTTTTTTAATAAATCTGGTCCTGAACGGGATAAGTTGCCGGCCTACCGCGTTAAATCACTCAGTATCACTTAGGAAGATGGATACGGGGATACTGAATTACCAAGGGATGTCTAAATTTTGCATATCATATGTATGGGGAAAATAGAAACTAGGAACATCATTTGATAGTTATTCGTGTAGAAGGATGCGGATTGGCCTCTTAAATAAGATAAGCAGAAATTTGTGCAGTATACTAATGATGTGAATGAGCTATCCGCATATAAGAGGTGGCTAGGAGCACATCCTCTCCAGAATTATTAGTACACGAGTTTGATGCAAATAAATCCACAAAATGGTTGGCGTTCTCCACAAAATCAGCAATCACAGATCCGTGAAAGGATGTCATGAGGGAAATAAAAAATATACGAAAGTTTTAACTGATGGCTATAGCTAAAAACCAAAATTTACAATTGTCCAAATGAAATGTGCGTAGTACTTTTCATTTTTGTGGTTTAAACTACTTTTTAGCTTTAGCTTTGCAGGTATTTCTAACCCCAACGTAGAAAATGTGGATTATGGTTAGGGTTACCAGGGATTTCTGTGGGTTCAGATATTATTTGCGTGAGATCACATGCAATAGCAAATGTTTCTGCACCATGACCACCAGGATTAGTGGTGCATGAATATTGGAACCAATTAGAGGTACGAACATTAAAATTGCCCAAAATTAAGATATCGCAAGATCGAAGCGAAGGTACAAGGTAGTCAACTTTCAAGCTAAGGTAATTGAAGAAGTATTGAAAGTTACTGTTATTACGAAACCTATAAATGCAATAGTAGAATTTCACAAAAATTTTACAAAGAAATCCTCTTGCAAGTGATGTTGCCTTTGAAGTAGGCACACGCTCCTCCTTTGTATCGAAAGGTAGAGTGAAGATTATATTGAGGAAATTGCAAGTCGGGTGAATCGAAGCTTTCAGAGAATACTTGTGTTTTAAATAGAAGCAAAATATCCGGTTGTAATTGTCCAAGAAGTTGGTGAACAGCATAAAGATTAGACCCGATGTCGCGGATGTTGCAATAATGTTGCTGTTGTGAAACTGGTGTATACAACGAACAAGCAAACATTATTCTTATGTAAACATGAATCTTCTAACAGAAACTCATATATCTAATAATGAACTTACGTTTGCAATTTATTTGAAGAGTTCAAATAAATTGCAAACGTATTACATTTTTTTTGTGTAAATATGGCATAAATCGTAGATTTATCATGGAATAACATCCAAAACTACTAAATAATTTTAAACGAAATATAAACTAGTATTTACATTAATAATAAGTTTGAAATTAAATTCAGAAATTGTTAATGGTAACGAGCTACCGTTGGGTATTATCAATGAAATAAATATTAAAATGAATACAAGTTGTTGTTAAATCAAAGAACTTAAGCAGCGTTTAAAATGCCGTATTTCGTTTAATAAAAACTAGATACTAATTTTATAAATAAGTTTCACGTCTATTTTATTTTTGTAAAATTATGATCAATGAAAACTGCATTTTAATTCAAAAAATGTTGACACAAACTTAACCAAAAACTTTTGATCTGTTGAAAGGCCTAGTTCGTTTGTATTAGAGCATGTACGTCTTATAAAAATCATTAAATCAGAAATATATTTCAAATTTAGCAAATTGTTCTGAAATTTAGGTTAATTTATGCATGGGATAGAAAGTAAAATTACCCAAGATTATCTTAATAATCCCTCATCCAAATTATTATTGGGAATTGCATGCATATATACGCCAGAGGCATGTATAAACGATTTTTGAGGGATGAGAATGAGATACTTCATTTTACATCGACAGGAAAGGTCCTTTAAAGCTACCAGTGGTCGTATATAAAATTTAAAACGGCCTATATGTCATATTCAGGGGGATCTGAGTAAGTAATTCATGTTGTGTAGTGCATTCAAGTTACACAAGTGAATTCATATACTTATGTCTTGGGTTTTTTGTATATATATTTATACAAATCTATGCGTTGTAGCGTGTAGAAATCGACATCTAGTCTTTTCCTATCGACTGCATAATTTTCTTTATTTACTGTTCTAAAAAAAACTAAACAGGTATCTGAAAATTGAATATTTAGGATTGTTATTTAATGGTCACTGGTCACTTATTTCTCGACCATAATGATCTAAATTTTTTGTATTTACTGCCTTTACCATCTACGTTACAAATCATAATTGATTAAATGATTTCTTTTTCGTATTTAGATTTTTTATTTTATAAAATTTCTAAATAAACCTACTAGTGCCATCTATGCGATGTTCGTGGGTTATGGTTGGTTTTACATCATCTACTTACAGATATCTGTTACTTTGCTAAATCACCACTAGATGATGGTACCATTAAGTAATTTTCATATTATTAAAGATTCTTTATTGGAATACATATGGGTAACATTTTTATTATAACCAAATTTGATATGAAAATTTTGTTGAATACCTTTTTCCTAAGGTGTAGTCCTTCTTAAACGGCCATTTTGGGCGACATAAATACATTTTAGAAAAATTTCTCTTGTTGCTGTTTTCTTCGGTGTATCACCCTTTTGTATGAGAATTTTCATACAAAATATTTCTTTACTTTATAAAGTAAAGAAACATAATCCCTATGGATGCAGATGTAAAAAAATGTTACTTGTACAAAAATAGGTAGGCTTGCTCGGCTTATTTCAACTTTGTTGTTATTAGAACCTCTCTTTCAGGCTTAAAATACGAAAAATTAATATTGTTTCTTAAGAGAGTTGCAATTTAACCAGACCGTGTTAAATCATTACAGAGATAGTCTTCGATCTACAGAGTTAAAATACTGGCTGTGCTTCAATTACTTTTGTATCGTTATCGTTGATGTTACATTGTCACTGGAGATTACGATGATGGAATTTAAGCTGTACTAAGTCTCAAGCATTCGTTCAACACCAGGTCACGTTATTCCAATATCGCATGTACTAATAAACACTGTATTGCCGAGATTGCTTTCGAACGTATCATATGTTATACGCTGCTTTCAGCAGGGATCACTATAGCATCTACACAAAAGTGCATTTAAATTAACCATATTACAAAGAACTTTAATAAATTGTTTACCTTTGTTATGATATCGGTGTCATCTTGATATCCGAATCCATTTAAATTTCGTAAAGATTTCACTAATGTAGAACTGTTAAAATTTGATCAAACCATTAGCTAATTTTTTGTGCGCATATTTTAACCAAATTTAGAGTAATTATTACTGACCTTTTACATAAACACCCAGTGATCTGTTAGCATTTAGCGTTAATCCTAGATATTATAGCTACTGTTTACGCTACTGTGTGCAGTAGTAGAAACTCAAAACGTTGCCTCTGTACCAGTTGTATATTTCGTATTATTTATGTATTTAGGTCAAACGTTAACGCGGGACACTGTGATTTTAAATTAGGGTTGTTAGTGTTGGGATCGTTGGTATCTAATTGGAATTTATTAGTTACTCGTATATGCACGCTAGGATTAATATAGTGAACTGAACAAGATGCTCCGATTGTTTAGATAATTGAAGCTAATGGAAGTTCGTGTTTGGCTATTGTGAAACAAAATGCCAGTTAGATTGATACCTTTCTAAATTAATATATATATATATATATATATATATATATATATATATATATATATATATATATATATATATATATATATATATATATATATATATACAGGGTGTTTCATTAAGGCTGGCCACCGGCCATATTTCAGAAACTAGTGGACATAAAAGTGGAGAAAAAATTCTTATAAAAGTCGCCACGAGAAAATCCTGGAAATTATTTTAAGTTCCGTAATTCATCGCAAGGGGCGTAATTGAAAATTAAAAATAAAATTATAAATTTCTCCGAAAATTCCTACATTAAGGCATACCTTTGGTAACATCGTTAGAAAGCTTAGACAATTCTGCATCATTTTGGTCTAAGGCTCATTGGCGTACCGACTTTAATAAGAGTGGGGGAAGCTATTGAATGTGTAATCATTTAAATCGCTGTTATTTTTAAACGACTTATCCGATTGTAGTAAACCTAGGCTTGTTTAGAAGAAAAAGGTTAGTACTTTTAACTGTCGCATCCATTGGTACGCGATAGCTCATAATAAAATTGTTAGAGGGCGCAATTGGTAATAATACCAGTGTTTTTAATTTTATTCAGAAAAATTAAATCATACGGTATAATTGTGACATCATAAGCGGAAAGTAGCTTAAATTTCTAACAAAAAACGTAAATAACGCAATTTGATATCTTTATTTGTTCCAGAGTTATGGCGAAAAGAAGACTTTTTAACCGTTTAATTTAATAATTGATTGTTGCTATGGTTTCTTAAGGTGTATAGGTTGGATTAGTAATGAGGAATCTGCATTTATCATAGTCTGTGCCTCCCTTCACACTCTATCTAGGCTTAGGACTAGTCCAAACTAAGCAAATTGCAAAATTTGGAGCGTGTTTAGAGGCCAACGGGCCATAACAACGATATCTAAGTAATGATTGATTTTTGTTTAAGAAACTTTTTAATAGAATGGTAAAACATCATGAACAACTGTTAAAAAACAAGTGAAAAGCTATAAATGTTCAAATTGACGGCCGTTTTGTGAAAAACAACTATTAATTCTTCTTCTGTACGTTTATAACATCATATAAAACTTCTAAGGCATAATTCTGTGGTGTGTTTTAAAATAATAATCTAATTTGCTGCGGAACAAAGTCGGCTCGTTTCCATGGAGGTAAATAAATTGAAAAAGTTGTCAACTTACTTAATTTTGATTGATGTTGTGTTGTAAAAATTTTTTCCTTCATTAGTTTTGGGTTTCATTGTACCTTATCAGAAATTAGTGCTATCCTTCAAAAATGTCGTATACCAATGCCGAGGCTTACGACATGCTTGCCGTGTATTATGAATGTTTTCAAAATGCAGCTATTGCGGAACGACAATAAGCTATCAGATATCCTGATCGAAGGCACTACACTAGAAAAGTGTTTCGGCGAATGGCAACACGTTTAAGACAAACAGGAAATGTACGACGTATTCCACTTCCTGTCAGAAGACGTCGCATAAGAAATGAAGACAATAGTACTAATGTTCATGCGTACGTAGAATCGGAGCCTCACGTAAGCATCAGGGAGATTTACACAGAACTAGGTGTAAGTGTTGCTTCTGTGTTCAGAATTTTAAGGGATTTTAAGCTGCATCCTTATCATCTAGTTTTACACCAGGCTTTATCAGACACTGATTTTGACAGGCGGCACGACTATGGCTATTGGCTGAGAGACATGTGCAGTGAAAATCTTCGATTCCTTTCCAAACTTTTATGGACCGATGAGGCTACTTTTACTAGCTGCGGCAGAGTTAATTTGCACAATATGCATTATTGGTCGCAAAAAATCCTCACTGGATGCACGAAGTGGATCACCAAAACAGATGGAGTGTAAATTTGTGGTGTGGTGTTTTAGGTGACAGAATTATCGGACCATTCGTTTTTCATGGACACCTAAATGGTGAATTTTATTTAAACTATTTACAAAATGACTTGCCCAATCTTTTAGAAGACATTCCCCTTGACGTGAGAGCATCCCTGTGGTATCAACATGATGGATGTCCTTCACACTATTCCCGAAGAGTCCGTGATTTCTTAAATGTTAGATACCCAAATCGCTGGATGGGAAGGGGTAGTTTGTTTCCGTGGCCACCTAGATCCCCGGATTTAACTGTATTAGATTTCTACTTGTGGGGAAGAATAAAAGATATTGTTTACGAAACGAGACCAACCACCCGAGAGGACATGATTCACTGAATTGAAATTGCAATAAATTCGATTCCACGAGACGAAATCGAAACAGCTGTTTCCAGTACAAGAAGAAGAATTAATAGTTGTATTTTACAAAACGGCCGTCAATTTGAACATTTATAGCTTTTCACTTGTTTTTAACAGTTGTTCATGATTTTTACCATTCTATTAAAAGTTTCTTAAACAAAAATCAATCATTACTTTGATATCGTTGTTATGGCCCGTTGGCCTCTAAACACGCTCCAAATTTTGCAATTTGCTTAGTTTGGACTAGTCCTAAGCCTAGATAGAGTGTAAGGAGGCACAGACTATGATAAATGCAGATTCCTCATTACTAATCCAACCTATACACCTTAAGAAACCATAGCAACAATCAATTATTAAATTAAACGGTTAAAAGTCTTCTTTTCGCCATAACTCTGGAACAAATAAAGATATCAAATGCGTTATTTACGTTTTTGTTACAAATTTAAGCTACTTTCCGCTTATGATGTCATAATTATACCGTATGATTTAATTTTTCTGAATAAAATCAAAAATACTGGTATTATTACAAATTTCGCCCTCTAACAATTTTATTATGAGCTATCGCGTACCAATGGATGCGACAGTTAAAAGTACTTACCTTTTTCTTCTAAACAAGCCTAGGTTTACTACAATCGGATAAGTCGTTTAAAAATAACAGCGATTTAAATGATTATACATTCAATGGCTTCCCCCACTCTTATTAAGGTCGGTACGCCAATGAGCCTTAGACCACAATGATGCAGAATTGTCTAAGCTTTCTAACGATGTTACCAAAGGTATGCCTTAATGTAGGAATATCCGGAGAAATTTATAATTTTATTTTTTAATTTTCAATTGCGCCCCCTTGCGATGAATTACGGAACTTAAAAATAATTTCCAGGATTTTCTCGTGGCGACTTTTATAATGAATTTTTCCACTTTATGTCCACTAGTTTCTGAAATATGGCCGGTGCAATAAACACTTATATATATATATATATATATATATATATATATATATAGTGTGTGTGTGTGTGTGTGTGTGTGTGTGTGTGTGTGCGTGAGTACGTGAGTGCGTGCGTGCGTGCGTGCGTGCGTGCGTACGTGCGTGCGTTCGCGCGCGCGTGCGTGCGTGCGTGCATGCGTGCGTGCGTGTGTGGGTGCGTGCGTGCGTACGTGCGTGCGTGCGTGCGTGCGTGCGTGTGTGTGTGTATGTGTGTGTATATGAAATCTTCCTTTTCAGGTTTACGTCTGCGAAAGGTCTTTCAACTAACCAGAAAGTGGTATTACGTTCTTTTGTTATTTATAAATTCATAAGTTGATTTTAGTACAAGTAAAATCTTGCGACTTGCCCTCGTCAATATTCATATTGAAAATGTGCTAATTACGAAGTTTTATTGTTACATATCATTCATTGCTGGGAAATTTATTAATAAACTACGCTTTCTGAGGGAACTGTCGTTTATTTGCTATTCCTGTTGCTTCCCTGGTTTAAGTTTTACAAGGTCTCTCTTTAAAGAAATAATTTATCTTTTCTTTCTTTAAAGTTTGTGGCGCCTGTTTCTTGTTCTCCCTATCTTTTTGTCTAAAATTTTGTTCTTGCTTTCTAACTAATCTAACCATCTATTTACTCTTTATCAACGCTTAAAAACACCCATGCTACTCGTGTTCTCTGCGGTCTCGGGTCTTCAATTATTATATTTTAAAGTGTTCAAAAGTTTAACACTGAAGTAGGAATATCATTTGCACACTATTTATATGTGAATTGGTAATACAAATTGGTTCAGTTACTTTGATTAATTCAAATTTGAATCAACACAGATTATATATCAGAGATCGATCTAATAAAGTCATTAAGATCAAACAGAACTTTATATGAACCGATAGATTTGAGTGACATTATAATAACATTATATAGGAAGGTTTACGAAACAAATTAAAGGATTGATTTTACATACGGCTAACATGTTATTGATGAATTCAATCTTCATATTAATATTAAATGTTAATAACCTTTGGCAGAGTTCGCTATTGAATTTATGTTTAAACTGGTTTACATAAACTGATATTGAAAAACTTAATTTGTACTTTAAATTAAAGGCATCTTGCCTGACGTGAACAGGATTATTTTCTATTGTAAATTGCATATAATTGTATCAATAACTGATATTTGAAGTAAGTTAAGGAAGATTATGTAACACTAAGTCTTAACTTTTTTTTCTTTAAATGAAGATTAAGGTAGTATAGTTACAATTTGTCACCCAACGTGGGGTTTGTCTCATTACAATTTAGTTCCCAACCCATGGGGTTCAAATTTCCTGCGAGTCATTACGAGTTTCTCTTCTAGCGGTCGGCATAGATTTGCTCTTTCATTATAAAACAATTGACTCAACCAATCTATATGATAAGATTGTGTGTCAGAACTTATCGCACATGGTTAATAGTAAGATTAACTTAAAATAGTTTTTGTTTCATAAATTAAACAGTAGTTGATTAAAGAGAGATCTTTTAGCATTTTTAATACAAAACTAACAACTTATGCTTTTGTATCTTGACTTAACAGATCTATATGGATAGACCATGTCTAATATTCATTTAAAAAAGAGTGTATGAAGTCATTTTTGTTTCGAAGATTAATAAATACCTTAGTTGCATAATATTTGTAATATTTTTTAATAAAGATAATGAAAATAAGAAAGCAATAGCAGTGTAATTTTAGAAATATCCAGATATTTAATCTAATAAAAATTTGATTCGTTCATTGAGGTAAAATAATACAATATTAAAACGTGAAATTGAATATCTAATTTAAATTGCCTACTAATCCACACAGCAAGTTGTGGTAAAGGTGTACTGTGCTTACATAATTGTGCATTATCAATTATTCAGATGTAGAATATAGAGAATACAGAACTAAATTATCAGTTTTGATTTATGCATGTATATTAGTAATTGAAACGTTTGCGTAAACATATTGAGCTATATAATATTATTTAGCACAACACATTCGTAAGGCATATAATTGGTTTGGTATTATTATGTGCTGCTAAAGTTCATTAATGACGTAACTTTAGGGTATAAAAACTGTATTAGCTAATTAATATGTAACGAGGCGAATGTGTATAATACTTGGTATATTTACAGCAAAGGTTTTTATGTATTCATTGTGTTTCTACGCTTACCACTAGAGTGGCACGCTTTATCTCAAAAAACAATTACTTTATTATGTAATATTTGTCTAAATTTTTTGTTGTATAACGTATATCACTTCTGTAATAAATCTAAAAGCAGGGAACTGTGCAGTCTCCATAATTTTTATATTTATACTGGTTAACATTTTTTGTTTTATACTAAGGTTCTGTTATTATGCATGATATAATGCAAAAATTTATAAATTTTTACAGAAACTACAGATTATTCCACTAAGTAAACTTGTTCCTGCACAATTCCTAATTAATTGGTGTAGTTTTGGCCATCTAATTCGTATAAGGAACTCTTCTTCTTGCATTTTCTTATACATGTGTACACTGCAAAAGCATTTTGAGCCATTAGGCATATTTTGTACCATACCGTACAAGTGACGTACCTTTCGAATAGTGTTAATCATTTCCTCGTCCGAAAAGGTTTTTGAGGTGTATTTCACTAGACACAAATATTGCCGCGCCACTGATCATTTAATTGTTGTATTTGAATACGTTACGCTTGGAATGACCATCGTGTACTTCGTATTCCCGCGAAACAATGTATTACTGAAAATAACTAATTTACTCACCTTTTAGAACAACTTATGAAATAAAAATTTTTAGTTCTCAAAATAATTCTGTACGGGCGAGAAAGTAAAAAAAAAATTGTGATTGTATATTATTGTTGACAATATTTCGGAAAGATTTGTTTCGAATAAAATTGGATTTACATGCTGGAAAACAAAAAAAATTCATTAACGTTTGGAGGCATGTAACGCGCGAGGTGTCATAAATTTTGCAGAAAAACGTAAAGCCTAATGATAATGATGTAAAAGTTTAGCTATTGTTTCAATAGCACACTGAGTGAATTTTATTGAATAAAATGGAGACTCTCATTACAAAACAAACCCTTGAAGTATAGACGGAATGATGGCATTTACAGATAGGGAAAAAGCATTGCTTTATGAATTGATTTCACTTGCTGCATCCGATGTAGGGTGTATACAACTCACTATTAATCAATTCTGTAACTAAAATAAAACGTCACCATTCCTAATGGTTTCGCCAGTGCAATATAGAGAACGTATTTTTGAAGACATAAACTACTCTGACGCAAAATTGTTGCAAACCAAAATTACGTGCGCACTACTTCACCTGTTATGCTTACCATAACATTAAGTAACGTAGTGAGTTTTTGGATACCACGCGTACCAGATTGAGACAACAATTAACATTGTGTGAATAAATTGTTTTTAATTGAGCAGAGAAAAAGGTCAGAAGTTTAATAAAAAGTAATAAAAAGAATTCCTTCCTTTCGAAAATATTAACTGTTATTTACAGATTTGCTAATATCGAGTAATGTTGCAGTGTAACATAAAAACGATTAACCGACAAACAAATTCAATTGATTAACAATTGAATCGAGAAAATGAAATTCTAACCCCTTTTAACAGAACAATCTCAAAAAAAGCCTATGCAGAAAATAAGTGTGTTTAATCAATGTGTATGTAAAAAGAAACTAAATATACACATTATAAAAGGTACTATTATATTTAGCACTATAGTGAAGAACAAACGGTATTTTATGTAAGATAGCGGAACGTAGTTTAGTCGGCCATTGTGAGTGCTGTATTATTTTTGAATTCTACTTTGTGTTAATGTGAATAAGCTTGAGTCATCTCATTCTGAGAATTACGGTTTAAAGTGTATTGCATCCTTTCAAAAATTGTTTCAGTAGCCTTTTATTTAGCGTTTAATTTGTTTTACTAATCTCATAAGGTGGAAAGTTGTAAAGCAAATTCACGTGATCGAGTATATGCTCCAAAATCTGATTACGTGCTTTTTCAGCTACATTGCAATTAAGTAATTAAGTTAAAGGTGATCAATTATTTTAGCCTATTTAAAATTAGAGAAATTGAATTAAATAGAAAATTAAAAATCATAATTATTCCTGCGGTTGGATTGTTATGTTAAGCAAAAGTAACAACTGTTAAATTGATTGATGAAATAATTAACATTTGGTAGTCTTTAAATCTTATACCTTAAATTGGTGATACACACCGCCGCTAAATCTACTCACTAGTCCACTTTAAAACGTCTGATTCTATAGATCAGGTTGTCTTGATATTTGTGTATATGTATGTTCAGGCGTTAAGGCTGCTCGGGTGGGCGTATGCGAGTGCGCGCGTGTGCGTGTGCGAGTGCGTGTGCGTGTGTATGTACGTGTCCGTGTGCGTGTGCCTGTGTGTATTCGTGTACGTGAGTGTGTGTATGTGCCTGTGCGTGTGAGTGTGCGTGTGCATGTGCGTGTGCGTGTGCGTGTGCGTGTGCGTGTGCGTGTGCGTGTGCGTGTGCGTGTGCGTGTGTGTGCGTGTGCGTGTGCGTGTGCGTGTGCGTGTGCGTGTGCGTGTGCGTGTGCGTGTGCGTGTGCGTGTGTGTGCGTGTGCGTGTGCGTGTGCGTGTGCGTGTGCGTGTGCGTGTGCGTGCGTGTGTGTGTGTGTGCGTGTGCATGTGCGTGTCCGAGTCCGTGTACGTGTGCTTGTGTGTGTGTTCGTGTACGTGTGTGTGTGTGTGTGTGTGTGTGTGTGTGTGTGGTGTGATGTGCCTGTCAGTGTGCATGCGAGTGTCGTGTGCGTGTGTGTCGTGTGTTCGCATGCGTGTGCTGTGTGTGGTGTGCGTGTGGTGTGTGGTGTGCGTGTGTGTGCGTGTACGTGTAGTGTGCTGTCGATGGTGTGCTGTAGTGTGCGTGTGCGTGTGGTGTGCTGTGCGTGTCGTGTCGTGCGTGTGCGTGTGGTGTGCGTGTGCGTGTGCTGTCGTGTGCGTGTGCGTGTGCGTGTGCGTGTGTGTACGTGTGCGTGTGCATGTGCGTGTCCGAGTCCGTGTACGTGTGCTTGTGTGTGTTGTGTCGTGTGCGTGTGTGTGTGTGTGTGTGTGTGTGTGTGCCTGTCGTGTGTGCGGTGTGCGTGTGCGTGTGCTGTGGGTGTGGCGTGTGTCGTGTGTGCGTGTGCGTGCGTGTGTGTGTACGTGTGCGTGTGCTGTGCGTGGTGCGTCGTGGTCGTGCGTGTCGTGTGCTGTGTGTGCGTGTCGTGTCGTGCGTGTCGTGTGCGTGTGGTGTGCGTGTGCGTGTGCGTGTGCGTGTGTGCGTGTGCGTGTGCGTGTGTCGTGCGTGCGTGTGCGTGTGCGTGCGTGTGCGTGTGTGCGTGTGCGTGTCGTGTGCGTGTGCGTGTGCGTGTGCGTGTGCGTGTGCGTGTGTGTGCGTGTGCAGGTGCGTGTGCGTGTGCGTATGGGTGTGCGTGTGCGTGTGCGTGTGCGTGTGCGTGTCTATGTGGATGTATGTTACTATTCACTATAACTCCAAAACGATCAAGTGTACCTGCATGTTTCGGATACAGAAAAATACTTGAATATAGACTTTAATATCACTAATGAGTTATGTGCTATAAAATTTTTTGATTAGATGCTTAATATGGATACAAAGGACACTTAATTTTGAATGTCAGTGCGTGTAAAGTTTTTGTAGCATCTGAATAACGGTTAATTTTATAAGAAAAGACATATTTAAACTTAATTTAGTTTTTCGTAACTTTTCTTCGTAAATCATCTTAATTAGAACTCAAATGAGCCTTAACAATTGATTAAATTAGATTGAAAACGCTAAAAATTGATTATCCATATTCTATGCAAGCGGGCGGTAAAGGTACAAATGTCTATCTGACATTAATGATTGTTTTTCCATGTTTTTACAGGTTGGAAGGTCGTGTGTTATTACCGTAATACAACTATCGTTTAATACTGAATGAAGGTTTATTAGATGGACGGTCTTGACAAGAGAAATACTTACGGCACTGTGTTTTATATGGTTTATTACATACCTTGAAAAGAGCAGACAGAACCCATCCCTCTAACTGCCGAGTTATTGCTATTACTTCAATAATTTCTAACGAAAAAGCCATCAAGTTGAATCTTGCAATCCCTTACACTGACCACTAGTATGGTTTCAGGCCAAGTTGTTCTTCGGGTGACCTTCTTTCGTATGTGATCCAAGTTTGGAGCAGTACATTGCAACGATGCTGTGAAAGAATTGTAGTAGCATTAGATATTGCAAAAAAATTATACCAAGTTTGGTACAAGTGTTTACTTGTCAAACTCACCTCTTGTGGGTTAACTGATTTGGTCATCAGTTGGATTTCTAGTTTTCCTCTTAAGGACGAATACTTTTTTTTTTCAAAAGAAGCTAGCATTTAAGCAAGCATGTCTCATGGACCAGTGATAGCTCCTACGTATTTTTTAGAAGGTAACCCGATATATTGCTTTGCGACAGCACCCTACATTGTAGTCCATCTTAGTGGACAGATAATAGCACCTTATATCTCCAACCAAAAGGTTAATATAAACAGTACTTAACCCCTCGATAACCTTTTCTGCAGCATAAGTTTAAAATTCACCAAATCTAGAACATAACTTTCACTTATGCTTTGGTGTTCCTCAATGCGCTCTCGATATCGTTGACCGTATTCAACGAAGAGGGGATAAGCTCATAAATGACCCGTATTTAACATCTGACAGTCTGCTGAATTACATTATTTGATACTATCTCTGAACACTTTTGCGTAGGATATTTGTTTCACTCATTCACATCACCGATCGCAGTACAAATGTTCACCATGTCGTACCAAACGCGCAGTACACATTCACACGACTTGTAAACTCTGGGATGATCTTCTTTGCTGCTGTTTTCCTCTTACTTATGAATTAAAGATTAGTGCCTACAGTTTATTTATATTGAAGCTTTTGGGAGAAATTGAATTGATAATTATTTGTTTACTTTACGTACTTATCCTTTAAAAGTGGTTAATGTGTGTTTCACTAACAAGTTTAATGCAGTACTGTATCTGAAAATAACAGTTTCTTTTACGGGGTTATTTAAAAGAAGAAAATGTAAAGGTTATGCCCTAGCCTAGTATTTTTTGCCTATAGATTTTATATAACGTTATAGTTGTTGTGACATTTTCAGTTTCTAAATTTAATTAACTAGGAATATTTATTATTGAAGCTGTCCTTCAGATTCAGCACGAGTTACTTTGAATTGCGATTTCTTTTAGTAATGGTTTTCCTCTTTTTCACGTTAACTTTGACATTACTTTCCTCAGATACATCCTTAAGCCGAATTCTGTTGGGCGAGTAAGCTGGAATGAGACTACCGTTTTGTTCATTTGTGAAAAAAGTGTCCTGTTCTCTTACAACAAGTTTTACTTATTTAGCTTTTTGCTGTAAACGTTCTTAGCGTGAGGTTTCAGTTAAACACAGTCTTATGTCAAAATTTCGAAATTTTTCACCTTACGAAACTATAGTCATATTAAAAATCTCAATGAAGGTATTATTGCGAATCAGTTTTTGAAATAGGTATCTAGATAGTTTATTTATAATTAAGTCACCCTTAACGAAGACAGAATGTGACCTTTTGTGTGTGAATGCTTCATTATAAAATATTTCAATTTTAAACTGACGGTCAAAGGTAAACAATCAAGCTTTCATACTTATTATACTGCCCAGAAGTTACAGCAGTCAAGCATATTTATATATGTCTAAACCTCTTGAAGTTTTTGATAATGACGCTGGTGCCTTAGAGCAAAGTATTTCTACTAGGCGACAGACACTTTGATCATAAAACACCAAGTGCTGTTGAAGTTCATCTACTTGAAACTGGATGTTTGGCTCCTAACGTAATTCATGCTCGTCGTCCTAGACAGCCAACATGATAACTAGAAGATAATTTACTGCACGACATTGAAGAAGATCCGTTTGTATGTAACAGGATCTTGGAAACTAATCTTCACCATCGTCATAATACTATTCACAGATTCATGCAAAGAGAAGATCTGTATCCTTATCACTTACAGTCGGATAAAAAATTGCATCCTAGGGATAGTGTACATATGCGTGTGCGTGTGACGTTACAGGCTAAATACTCACTACAACTTCCAGACCGTAAAGGCAATTTGTTCCACGGCACAGCTCTGTGGTGTGGGAGAGTTCTTACTTACAGATCGTAAAAGGCACGCGTAGCAACTCCAAAAATAGTCAAAATCGGTAATTAAAGTCAAAAATGCTCCACCTGTTAAAATCATTTATAGCGGGAAATCGTCACGAACAGATGTTATATTGGTCTAACAGGAAACCAAAACGTTCAGTCAAAAATGTACTACTTTTACCAAGTCTATTCCAAAAATATTATATATATATAAATAGATTTCCAATGAAGCAAAAACTGTTGTTTCTTTCAGACTAGACTCTCATAAGTAACCCGGTGTTCCTCATTCGGCTCCGATTGGTGTAGCTTGGCTGTTCCGCACAGACAGTTTTATGTATACAGTTCGGGAGTTTTGTGCCCGAAAAGTAAAAAAAAATATCATTCTTTGAGAAATGTTTACGCCTTACAGGATCGGTTCAAGAATTGGCTTCCTGTAATTACGCCTGGAAAGGTTGGAATAGGATAACTCGATTTTAAATCACTTTCTCTCTAAACGGCTTACATATTGCAACAATTTGCTTCTACATAGTACAACGTCCTAAACGTTGTACATGTAAGTAGCATTGACATTTAGTATGAAGTTGTGTGATCATTTAGCGTTTTCTTATATAGCCTATATTTATGTGGGTCTCCAATGGAAGAAAAGAGAGGTACCTTATTAACGTATAAGGTGGGCAAGCTTGGATTCACATTCTAAGTCACCCATTGTTTACATTCCCTTGCAAAAGTAACGGTCGAACGCGCTTTAAAACACAATATCAACGTGTAAATACTAAGTTTTCTGCTTCCGCTTGTTAATGACATAAAAGTTAGTGAAACGTAAAAACGAAAAAAACCGTCAATGCAAACATCTACAGACATTAATAAAGGTTTAGAAGGAAAAAGTGGATTAGTGATGGTTAACCACACAAATAAGGCCACAAGCTTGGGATTAAATTTGTTTTGCATTAACGGTGGGTACTAAATTTTTAATATATTTTGAGTGCTGCCGGTTTACCGAATGAAAACCTTTATATTTGTTGGTTTTTCAGACTTTTACACTATGTGCTCAAGAACACATATATTATTAGCTAACCTGATGATCAAAATCACCCGTTGAGCACGTAATCTATAATGCAACTATTACATTTTGTACAAGGGATTGATGTCACATAAAGTATGTTGTTGATTTTCTTTAATACGAGCACAAGTAAAAATTACCTCCTACTCCACTTAGTCTAAAATTAATTTAATGTGTGCATTTTACTATAAAACTTACCTGCATTTTCTAAATTTTTCTATTAATGCAGTCCGTTAGTTTTGTGTCGTACACTTCTAGCCATATCTCTCTATTGTTAATTTTTAAGGCTCACATTTTTGTAAATCCTACTTGTATCATTAATTTTAACAATTCACTCTACCACAAATGTCCCAATAATATATACAGTTTAAACAGGTTATCAGATATAGGTCTCGTTTGCATTTTATCCAGTTGTATAAATATTAAAAAACCAAAATTCAGCAGCGCTAAAACACTACATATTATTGAAACTTGTATTCTCTACTATTCAAAGTGTTTTTATGGTAATGCTGAAAAATAGTCATCATGTTGTTTTTTAAAATCTGACCGGGTGTGATGCACATTTTCTTAAAAAAACTAAAATAAACGTACGCAAAAATAAAATCGTTAACGTTTAATTTTCATAATCAATATGTACAACCAGATGTCAATGTAGAGACAGTAATTACTTCAATATCATTTTACATACCTTTTAATGTGAAATCTGACGGTTTGTGTTAACAATGCAGTTGAAATGCATTTCTTTAAGAAAATACATTAAACAAGTTTAGTATTTTTTCTTGTCACGTAATTTTTTTAGTTTTCTGTCAATGTTGGAGGAGAAACAGGATAAGAAAATCAGGTAAGTTGTGCAGTGGAAGAACACAGTAATCGCGAAAAGACGTACTTAAACTGAAATTTTATACATGGGCCTTCTCTCACACAGCTTAGATGTATCTTATCGCGGTAATTCGTAGCTCCATTTTGATAAAAAAAAAGGTTTATTGTAATGTATTGAGCGAAACCAGTTTTTAAAATTGTTTTTTTTTTAATTGAACCATAATAAGCATAGTAAGAAAACTCCACATTTATATTTCAGCCATAATATTTAATCTACGCAGCTTCATAGTACTTAATTCTTTGTGTATTCACTAACATTATAAACTTTCGTAAATTGAAAGGGAAAGAAAGTAGTAGTGGGTGTATACTTTAAAACCGAATAAGAATTACTTTATACTTCTTAATAGACCTACTCCCTTCTTTTGCAGAAGCAAAATATAAGAAATACAAGATAATAAAGCATGGTTTGTCAATTCAAACGCTTTGAGAACTATGTTCTGAAAATGATTATCATTTTCAGTATTGTATCGGTAAATACAGTTTTTGACATATCCCCAGAGAAAAAAGTCAAGAGGTGTTTCATCTGGGGATCGCGCTGCTCATCTTACTCTCGAATATGTTTCAATCTATCTTGCTGGAAACCTTGCAGATAAATATTCACGGACGGCTCTGGAATTATGTGCCGGAGCACCGTCTTGTAAAAACCAATAATCTTCAATATAAACTGTTTCTGCTTCATTTTATAATAAATTTTGTTAGCGTTCACAATTTAAAGATCCGGTATAGAAAAATGGACCTATTATTCGCATTCCAAGTATGGCACCCCACATGTTAAAACCGAAACCGTGTTGGTGTCTACGCACTGTATACACTATAGGATTTTATTTCGCCCAATAGTGAGCACTTCTTTTGTTAAAGATTCCATTATTGGTCACCTAAATCTGATTGCACATTGCCTGGTGTACCATTCACAGAACTCTCTGAGCCTCGCTGAATCTCCTGGTCGCAGTCCCTGACAAATTCTAAATTTAAATGGATGTACTTTTTCTTTTTGTAAAATAAAATGAGCAGTAGAATGGGCCACCCCAATTGTTATTGTTTGCTTTTTCTTCATTGAAAAGTTTTTTACGATAATTTACAGGCTTTTTAAATGGACCATGTTCTCTTAAATTGACGAACAAGTTCCTAAATTTGATTTTGTGAGTGTATGTAACACGATAGCATACCATATTTTTCTACTTTTGAAAATTTCGCAATTCCTTTTTGATAATAACTACCACAAATTAACTAATTCAGAGTTAAATACTAGTACCAGCTAGATACAAAATTTTGACAGATACTGAATTACTTCAAAGCCGTCTATTTTTGTTTTTTTCGAAGCCTGTCTTTATCTATTCTTTTCCAGAACATCATATAGTTGTTATGATGTTGCAGATAGAACTGTAAGAAATTATTTGTCTTTGGAGATTCATGAAATACTCTTTATGAACTTGGAAAAATCAATTTTCTTTTTTTTTTTGAAATTATGCATATGTATTTTAGCAGTCTTTGATAATGATCATTAAAATAGGTAACCTTAATGTTCATTTTACAAGCATTCAGTTTTTTATGTTAAGTTGTATAATTAACAATACTTTATTTTAGTACTTTTCCTTATTTTATAAAATATTAAATAGAATGAAAAATTAACTAAATAAACTTTTTTGAAAATGCAGGCCTGCATTCAAAAATTTCGTGATGATGGTCCATAAAAGGTTCAAAATGCGATCCGACCATAAATTGTTGAATTTGTAACAAGGAAACCTTTCAAAACCAGCCATCAAAATATCAGGACCGTATTTAAAAAAAATAAGTTGATGTCTCTAAAAATAGGAAACGTCCGACTGAAAAACTAACTATGCCGTGTAAAAACCCGTAAAAACTTTCCATATAAAAACGCCAGAAAAATTTTTTACCAAAAACTCAAGATGGCGGCCACGCACCATTTTGTAAAAGAAATTTAAATGGATAGGAGGGTCATGTGGCACATCGTCGGAAAGCTCTTACCAATGGGAATTGAAATCCCAAAATTTAAAACAATCGATTAAGGTGTAACAAAATGACGACATTTTCAATGCGTCATTTCTTTCCTTTCTGGAACGCATTGCCAATTAAAAAAAACTTTCGAATTACAAAAAAGCAAATTTTATTTCTGTAACAAAGTAATCAGACGTATGATAAGTCAGCTAAGTATCACCGGATATGTTCAAACTGTTTGCCAAATTTTAAAATAATCGATTAGTTTCCACTCACCTAAACTATTCTCATTACACTTTTATATTAAGTACTAATTATGACATTAAATCAAGTTAATGACAGTTAATATTTTTTTGAAACATTTAGATAACATAAGCACACAGAATCATTGATTTTACATTTCATTCACGACGTGAAAAAGAGGGAATTAATATTTTCATTATGGTTGGTTTTGGTGACCGACTGCGTACCAACGCGGAAGCTTGCCAACTGTTCAACACGGAAAATCGAAAGCATACACCGGTTTCGCGCTCAAAGTAAGGAAATTTGTGGCCAAATTTGCTGCAACTCGCAGTGTGTGTGACAGACCTCATCAAGATCCTCACATTTCAATAAGGAACATTGCCCGGGATATCGCAGTCGTCAGTACCACAGATTACTTAAAAAGGAGCGGCTTTATCCTTACAAAGTACAACATTTCAGGAGCTGAATGAAGACTACTTTCACCGTCGACATGTGTTCTGTGAAGAACTGATGCTGCGATCTGACGGAAATCCAAGTTTTCTGAACAACGTGCTATATAGTGACGAAGCAACTTAACGATCAATGGTGAAGTGAATCGTCATAATTGTACATACTGGTCAAGCGAAATCCTCGATGGGTTCAAGACAATCATACCCAACCGCGTTGTGGGACCTGCCTTTTTGGAGGGAAATTAAAATAGTGAAAGATATTAAGATTTCCTAAGATTCGAGTTAGTAATGCCATTGGCAGGTTTTTTCCGGATGAAAACAATCCGATAAACACCTCACCCCAGAATCTGGTTTAAAAAAGATAGCGTTCACCCACATTTTGCTCGAGATGTTAGGAGGTACCTCAACGAACTTTTTCCGAGCAGATGGATAGGACGAAGGGGAACAATTCAATGGCCTGTCCGCTCATCTAACCTTACACCACTCAACTTTTTTCTGTGAGGTCATTTAAAGTCAAAAATTTATTTAAATAAGCCCAATGAGTTAGATGAGCTTAAAAACCGGATCTGTGTGGAAATGCGACACATAGACCAGGAGACCATCTAACACCGTGGAAAGCGTCTACTACCGTTTTGGAAAGTGCTAAATCGCCAACGCAAACAGTTTGAACATCTACTGTAATCATTAGCTGACTTATACGCCTGATTACTTTGTTACAGAAATAAAATATGGTTTTTTGAAATTCGAAAGTGGAAAATGATTATTTTGGGAATTTTGAATTTTGTATATATATATATATATATATATATATATATATATATATATATATATATATATATATATATATATATATATATATATATATATATATATATATATATATATATATATATATATATATATATATATATATAGGGTCAGTTAAATTAGCAAAGTTGGGCAGAATTACATGATAATTCAAATACTGATAAGCAAATTCAACATTGCTGCCAACTTTCTAAGATATCTGAAAATAGCTAAAAATCGTCCAAATTTGCAATGGGCTATATCTTTTTTAATATTCAAAATACGAAAAAAACAGAGACTTTGGATAGGTATTTTTACGCAAAACGAGAAAATGCGAATAAAATTTTTTTTTATAATTATTTTTCAAGCTGCAACGCAAACATACATTTTTTTAAATGGCAACTATAGGTGGTTATGGAGTCATTCGATGGATTACTTTTTTCTGATTTCAAACATGTACAGCTTTGTATGTTTAGTATTATTAGTTAACTCACAATTTTCAAAAAATTGTAATTATAGTATTTATTAAAATGAAATGTTTGCCGTGGTGTGATGTGACAATTAATAGTAGATGCTGAATTATTTGTTGTAACCAGTTGTAGTTCGTACTTAAAAAGTGAATGTTAATTTATAAATGGCTTATTCTTCTAAAGAAAGAAATGATATGCTTTTTTGCCATTACGTGTCTAACAGAGATGCTAATACTGCTTCGGAATTATATCTTCAAACTTATACGGAAAGAAGTCAACCCGATGTGAGATTATTTTCCAAACTCGAACCGAATTTAAAAAAATATGGGGCTTTTACTAAACCTCAAAATTTAAAAATTAATGTTAACACAGAAACAGAAGAACGTGTTTTAGCTTACGTCGAATCCTACTACAGCTCTTCGTGAAATTGCGAACGAGTGCAACACTTCCAAAGATGAAGCCCACCTTATTTTGAAACAAAATAATTTTAAGCCATATCATTTTCATATAGGAAATACATTGTGTGTTGAAGATTATCAGAAAAGATTACGTTTTGCTACATGGTTGACTAATGAAAGTCGAGCAAACAGTCAATTCTCGAAAACCATTCTTTTTACCGATGAAGCAAAATTTACAAACAACGGCATCTTCAATAGAAAATTCAAATCCAATGGTCCGAAGAAAATCCTCATATTGCTGTTGTCAGGAGAGATCAATATGCTGTATCAGTAAACGTTTGGTGCGGTAATATTGGTACCAAAATTCTTGGGCCATTTCTTTA
This sequence comes from Vesta saturnalis, assembly GCA_036346205.1. Classification (NCBI taxonomy): domain Eukaryota; kingdom Metazoa; phylum Arthropoda; class Insecta; order Coleoptera; family Lampyridae; genus Vesta; species Vesta saturnalis. The sequence continues at coordinate 4,257,359 of JARFJB010002021.1, forward strand.
TGAATACAATTTAAATTCCGAGAGATATCTAACTTTTCACGAAACGAATTTGAAGAAATTTTGGACGACATTCCGTTGAACGTAATTCAAAATTTGAATTATTTTCAACTTGACGGGGCACCAGCACACAATGGATTACTTGTGTGTAACTATTTACAGGAACGTTTTAATAATTGGATAGGAAATCGAGGTTCGATAGCTTGGCCGCGGCGATCTCCAGACTTAACCCCCCTGGACTTTTTCTTGTGGGGTGCAATGAAAGACAAAGTGTACCGAGTAAAACCTGGTAATCTAGACGATTTAAAGAATAAAATTCGTGTTCATATACAACAAATTAGAACCCAAAGTTTATTAAAAGTTCAAAATGAAATTTTAAAACGTTGTAAAATGTTTGTTCAAAATAATGGAGGGAATTCTGAAGTATTTATATGATTGTGTTATCTGTTCATATTTTTTGCTGTTACTCTTCGTTGTAAGTTAAATTTATTTAGAACTTTTTTATTTTGATAATGTAATACATTATTTCTTGTTATTTTCACAAATTTAGTAGTAGAATATGAGCTTATTTTGTTATTTAAATGTTCACGGCACACTTTAATTGATTTAATAAATATCATAATTACCTTTCTTTTTTTGAAAATTGCGAGTTAACTAACAATATTAAACATGCAAAGATATACATTTTTAAAATCAGAAAAAAATAAGCCATCGAATGAGTCGATAGCTACCTATAGTTGCCATTTAAAAAAATGTTTGGGCTGTAGTTCGAAAAATTATTACTAAAAAATTTTTTATTTGCATTTTCCCATTTTACTATCAAAAGTCTAACTTTTTCGTATTTTGAATATTAAAAAGGACATAGCCGATTGAAAATTTGGACGATTTTTAGGTATTTTCAGATATCTTAGAAAGTTGGCAACAATGTTTAATATTCTTATCGGTATTTGAATTATCATGAAATTCTTTCCAAATTTGGTAATTTAACCGACTCTGTATCTCTTATAATAACAAAGATAGCTATAGAATGTAGGTAGATTCTAGACAACGGTGATATATATATATATATATATATATATATATATATATATATATATATATATATATATATATCTTTCATTTACGAGCGTCTATCTTTTTAAAGTAACCTTAACAGCTTCACATCTAGCTTGGTTTGGTTGAGGTAAAATTACTATCGAATTAATGTAGTACTTATACTCTTGAACTCAACAGTCTCTTTGTTTTATTCATAATTACTGCGTTTAGTAAACAATAACGTTTACCAGTAAGGGTACTATGTTTGGTATCTCGTTTTGTAAATTAATATTTGTGGTAGAAATCTACAATTTATATTAGGTTGTGCTACTACAATATATAGGAAAAATAAAATTCGATTCCTTTTACCTCACAATACGAAAGTATTGGGAGGTACTGTAGTCGGCGAAATTTCGAGTGCAGCACTTTAGTTTTTATGAATTATCGCAAAATAGAAAATGGATAGGAAGTAGATCACAGCGCATTATTAAAGAAGATTAAATTTCTCTTAAAATGACCTCCAATACGTAAAAATTGTTTTACCGTAAGTTAGAAAAAAAGAGGTACAGACATGAGAGTTTCAAAATGTATGTCTGTCTCTTTTTGTATGTGTTCCAGCGCGATACCGTCCCCAAACATAATCCGATCGTCATGAAATTTGGTACCTAGGTTCGGATCCATGAGTAGACGGAAATAAAATCCAATGAACATGGAATTCCAGATGTCGGCTATTATACAGTGTATAAACACGACCGCCGATTCGTAGCAAACCGGCACATCTTTAGGTAGGCAACTAAGTGTGTACATAATCCTTAAAGTCTATAAGTGTACTTATACAACCATGGCTACAAATTTTAGCTGCTTAACAGTTTGGGTAATAACTAGAAGATTCTGTGCCTTATGCTCATTCGTAGATGAAAGTGGGCCATATTGATAAAATTTGCCTTATTAACCAAAAACTATTTACATGTACCAAGCTATATTCGCTTTAAAATCGTGGTTGCTTCTTCTTGAAACTAATTGTTAAATACTGGGACGCCAACTTGTTTTTAAACATGGAATAAACAAGTAAACCGTTATACAATAAAGTTAAAAGAAAATTTCTAAAATAACAAACTATATTACACAACCTATTATAATCTGAAGAACTTAATGCTAATGTTAGTAACGTTATAACCTAATCAATAATTAATGTGAGTAGCTAATGGAATGAGAATAGCTTATGCTTGGCCATACTGTAGACAACGAAATAGAACTATGCTGGGTCAGCGTTTTGGCAATTGTTGCGTAATATTACTTCAGGGTTGAAATAAATCTGGATCTGAATGCTTTATAAGTCCTAAATGAATTGATGATGAATTGATTGATCGTACCTATACCATTAATAATAATAATGGTAAAATAGTTAATTGCGTACATGTGTATAAACGTGAAAGTAAAAGTAAATGTGAAGTAAATAAAAAATGAAAGTACCTGAAAAAGTAAACGTCTTAAGTTTAAAATAACTTACCATACAAATTATACAGCATTTTAAACAAAAATTTAACAAAGCCACAATGGATGCCTACATCCACCATAAAAATATCAACAACAAAGAATCGCTGCCTTAGTCTTTGCGCAAGAACATGTCTAGATTGAAGATGCAAACAAAATGCGTACGAGTTCTAATTAAAATAATTAAATACATGTTTTTATGCAACTAGATATGCAACAGACGCTGCACGAAATGCACGTTAAGTTGGCTACATAGAGGTGAATTATTAACAACCGTTCGAAGTTTGTTACAAGTGAACTATCCTAGAATTGAATATCTACCAAGTTTTTCGTTTTTTCGTAAACTCCACCGGTAGCGTGGTGTCAGCGCGTTTGGTTGCCCCGGCGTCTCGGGTTCAAAACGCATAATGTACGTGGTTTTTTTATCTTATCTTATTAAACGTGTTAAGGGATTTCTGGCCATTTGAAGTGATTTTGAAAAAAAAAAGTTGTAACTGGTTACACGTTTTAAGCCATTTCTGGCCATTTAAGATGATTTTTGGAAACATTTTTTGGCCCTTTGCTAAAAAATGTTAATTTTTTTGTATTTTTACACGTTTCGAGACATTTCTGATCATTTGAGATGATTATTCGAAATATTTTTTTTTGGCCTTCAGGTCAAAAATTTTTGGATTTTTTTTGTATTTTTACACGGTTTGGGCCATTTCTGACCATTGGTGATGATGTTTGGGATAAAGTTTTTTGGCCCTTTGGTCAAAATTTTTCGAATTTCCTTTTTGCATTTTTAATTGTTTGAGCCATTTCTGATGATTTTTTGCAAAAAAATTTTTGGCCGTTTGGTCAAACATTTTCGCAATTTTTTTTGCATTTTTATTTATTAATTATGATAAATTTTAAAGTGTAGGAATTCTAATTACTTTTTTTTTATTACTAAGTAGAATTTATATCTTTTAGGAATTGTATAAACTGTTGTTTTCTCAACAACGAAAGTTAACTGTGGAATAAATGTAAAATGATAACCGCATCAATGTACTTTTATGCACATATTTACACGTTTTCAATTTAAGAACTAAAGAAATGTATACTGGGTGATTATGATTATTTACTTTCTCTGATCAACTTTTTCGATCGTGATCATTTTTGTTTAGTACGCCAAGCTTTATAGGTATTATTTAATTAATAACTTAAATTTAAGATAATGTGCCTTGGTCGTCATATTTAATTGTTTCTGTCGAAGTATTACGATTTTTTTAATAAAACAATTTAATGATATGAAAAAACTGTACGGGTGGCCAACTAAGAATGCGAGGTACTGTATCTGGGAAACTATATATCGTAAAGGCTTGCGGACAAAAAAGTTATTACTAAAACGGCCAATACAAAAAACTGAAAATATTTTTATGTTTCTGAAATAGCTGCTAGGGGGCGTAACTGCAATCTTGAATCTAAAAAAGTGATGTTTCTGTGAATTCTGCTACATTAACTCAATAAAACAAATAGCTGATCTTTGAAGTCGAGGATAATCAGAACTTTTTTGTTTGGCACTTTTTGACGTATCTATAAATGTAAAGTAGTGGGGGGTATTCAAAGGTTTCCTTAAATCACCCCTCGTATCTTCGAAACGGCTAAGCCGATTTTAACAAACTTGGGTGCGTTGAAAAGAGCTTTTCTTGGGCTACAAATGTTAAAATAATTAAAGTTTTGTTAGTTTCACATGTCGTCGTTAGAGGGCATTGTTCGACATTCCGACAGAAACGGTTAATTTTCGCAAAAAAATTAATGCATTGGTATCACTTTTTTCATAAACAAGTAGCTAAATGAAGCTCGCGAAAACCGCATCTCGATATCTTGTTCCTAACCTAAAATATTGGCCAAAGAAAACTTTATACGAAAATCCATTAAATTTTTATTTTTTTTAACCATATTTTCCTGGAATTGTTTCTATTATGCAAGTTGTGGCCCTAAAAAGGACCGATTTTAAGGAGGTAGGTTTTAATGCCACCGTAAATGCTCGAAATGCTGACTATCACTCTGTGCATTGCTGAGGCCTCTTATGGGTAGACAAAACTGCAGCTTCAATTTAGGCTCTGAATAGGTTACCTAGAAATTGCGATTTGTAAATTTATGTACCAGAATAAAATCACCTTTTTTGTAATTATTACGAGCAAGTAAGCAATGCTAAAAGTTATACGAAAGGCCTATTTTTTGTTTGTTTAAATGCATATTCATCGTGGATAAATGCAATTAATAGAAGCAGGCAATGGAAACAGATACCGAAACAAAACATACATAATGCTCAAATTATTAATGGTTGTCAATATTTTCGCGTTACTTTGAGCAATTTTTGTGCTTTCAAAATGCGTTTCACGAATAATGGAGCTGTTGATATGCTTGCAGTTTATTTTGAATGTCTTCAGAATGCCGCAGTAGCTAAAAGAGTTTACGCGGCTCGATATCCAAATCGGCGTCCTTGCGCTGTAAGAGTTTTCCCGATTAGTGGCGAACTTACGAGCCAATGGTAGTTTTCAGCCTACGTTTCAACGGCAAAGAATTGGAAGAATACCAAGAAAATATTAACCGTGTACTGGGCTATATTGAAGGAAATCCTCATGTTAGCACAAGAGCATTATCCGCTGAGTTGGGTATGTCAGAGACAACGGTTCAAAATATTTTGAAGGACCATAGGTAAGTTCTAATGGCCATCAAAATATACAGGTATTCATTTAAACTTTTTTTAATTACCTTAAGAGTGCACCCATACCATGTCGTTTTGCATTAAGCCTTGAAAGAGGAAGATTTTGATCGAAGGTTAGACTATTGCCGTTGGATGTTAGGCAAGATACGGGAAAATAGAAATTTTTTATTTCAAATTCTTTGGACCGACGAAGCCACCTTCAGTAGTGAGAGTCAGTCTGCACAATATGCATTATTAATTATATTATTTCAACAGCGGTGGATTGGAAGAGGAAGTCTGTTTCCATGGCCCCCGCGGTCGCCAGACTTTACTTGCCTCGATTTTTATTTATGGGGCGCTTAAAGGACATCGTGTTTCGGACTCAACCTACTACTAGAGAAGATATGAAAACCGGATTCGTAACGAAATACGTAACATACCGGGAGCCGAAATTGAAGCAGCAGTTTTGTCTAGTCATGAGAGGTTTCAGCAATGCATAGAGCGCGAAGGTCAGCATTTCGAGCATTTACGGGGGCATTAAAAACCTTCCTCCTTTAGATCGGTCCTTTTTAGGGTCACAACTTACATAATAGAAACAATTCCAGAAAAATATGGTTAAAAAAAAATAAAAATTTAAGGGATTTTCGTATAAAGTTTTCTTTGGCCGATATTTTAGGTTAGGAACAAGATATCGAGATGCGGTTTTCGCGAGGTTATTTAGGCACCATTTAGCTACTTGTTCATGAAAAAACGTCATACCAATGCATTTAATTTTTTTGGGAAAATTCACCGTTTCTGTCGGAATGTCGAACAAAACCCTCTAGCGACGACATTTGAAACTAACAAAATTTCAAATATTATAACACTTGTATCACAAGAATAGCTCATTTCGACGCGCCCAAGTTTGTTAAAATCGGCTTAGCCGCTTCGAAGATACAGGGGGCTATTTAAGGAAACCTTTGAATACCCCCCACCACTATATTTTTTGACATACGTCAAAAAGTGCCAAACAAAAAAAGTTCAGATTATCCTCGAGTTCAAAGATATTTTTTTATTAGTTTAAGAATTCACAGAAACATCACTTTTTTAGATTCAAGATTAGAGTTACGTCCCCTAGCGGCCATTTCAGAAACTTGAAAATATTTTCCAGGTTTTTGTATTGGCCGTTTTAGTAACTTTTTTTTTGCGCAAGCCTCTACGATGGATAGTTTCCCAGATACAGTACCTCGCATTCTTAGTTGGCCACCCTGTACAAAAGTTTTAGTAGCAAAAAAAACAGCACACTAGTAATAATAATTTTCTCACTTTTACTTGTGCTGATTTAAATTATCAATTACGTTGTATTGTTGCACACATCAGATTTTTTTATATAAGTTTTTAACTACTGGATACTTAATTCCTTGTTTTGATTTATCTATACATGTGCTGATTAAAATTGTCTCCTTCAACTCCCCTCTATCCTTAGGATCTGGTTACATTTTAGGGTTGTATTTCATATTTCAGAAATTTCATGGCGCCTAGTATACTACCAGAAAGGATTATGTTTAATAACATTTATAATGGCCCAGTGCTAATAATTCGTCTGATGACGCATCCAAAGTGTTCTGATTACACTGCTAGTAGCTGGGTTTTATACTTGTTAGATTGTGTTGGGTTAAAGTTTACCAGTTACAGTTGTTTTAAGGTATTGTAGAAGTGCCAGATACAAAAAGTGGTCCCGTTACAAAATTAATGTGAGAATGGACGAACAAGACATTCTAATAATGTGTACGCAATACATAATAATAGTCAGAGCAAAACAAATAAATATGTTCCATACAAAATTGGTTAAGAAACGACTTTTTTTTTAAAGCATTAGAGGGTGCATGTCACAAAAACGGTTTATTTTATCTAATTTTTGGGGCTAATCAAACTTCTAGGTAAGTAATTACTTATAACCTTTGCGGGATAAAATATTAAGAGAAACAATCGGACAAGAAAAACCGAGCAGATGCTTAATTAATTTCGTTGAGTGAAATTGTTGAAACTCTCTCAAAGACAAATTCAAAATAGAGCTACTTCCGAAAGAAAATTCGAAAAGAAAGAGAAAATTTGGTATCAATCACTGTCTATATACTAGCCTGCTTAAACCAGCAGAGTGTCTGTTTGATCCCTTTTCCCTACACTGACCTTTACTTCCCTTTGCAATACATACGTCGGTCTTTCTGTGTCTGATTTCTAAAAGAGAATCAAATCTAATGAGATGTAGATTATAAATTACTTTTCTCCATGTTTCTGGTCCGGTTTATATTACAAATTACTGTAAAAGCAGAAGTTATCGTTTTAAGTGCAAATGTGCCTTACGGCTGAAAGACGTATATTGCAAGATATCGAAGAGCATTTACAGATACTTTATGGTTATTTTAAAAGCAATTTCTTTCGACCCGTTCAAGAAAGAAAAATACTTTTAAAACCTTCAATAAATTACTGGACTTTCAATATCACCCTTACTCATCAATGCCAGCTTTTTACGTCATGATATCCTATCACCTGCGGATTAAATTACATTGTTACTGTCAGTCAATGCTGTCAAATGTCGAAAGCTTTCGCTGTTTTTACGATCGTTTCCAGTTTTACGATGCTTCTTAGTTTCTCTGACGTTTTGATATATCTATTCGTGACTTGTAGTTAATAACAGCAACATCGATAATAAATCAAAGATAAAAGTGGTATAAACACGAGTTTGCACTTTTAAACTATTAAAAAAAAAAAATTAAATTGCGTAAACGTTTCTTTTATTTCCTCTTACTATTGTACCTATTATATTGATATGAGTAAATAGGACCACGCCATTTTCTTATGGAAAGTCGCCTTCGGTTAAAATGTCTAATTTTTTATATGTATTAGTTCTTACCGTACTCATCAATATTGCTCATAGGCACAACGTTATCCTATGGCTAGTTTTAGAAATGCAGGGTGTTAAAGTTTCAAAATACCTCCTTTTCCATCTTTATTATTTCTGGTTTGAAAGTACTGATGTTCATTTGATCTTTTAAATGCGATTTTTTCATTTTTATAGGATATGTAGTTGTACACAAAGGGTGCCATTCAATCTTATATACAGGGTGATACACATTTTGACATTATTTTTTAAAAAAACTATTTTGTTTTATTACAGCCATATACTTGCTACTGTGAAAGACTTCATTGGATATGATATTGTGTTGGTTAAGTAAATAGTTATAAATATATATTATGCAAGGTTTTGTCCCAATCATCAATTCTATTTAAAATCAAATAACGGAACCCTCTGTATGTGGGAATTGATTTTAACATCATTTTATCCTTTAGTTAGACAGAGTAGGTGCTACTTAAAATTATACAGGGCGAATCAATAATTTTGCAAAATATTAAATATAACAATAAGTCGAAAAACCTTTCCCTCTTTCACCACCCTGTATCTAAAAATTGACTCGGTCAAGGTATATTGATTTTAAAATCTTCGATTACAGTATATTGTAATCAAGTTGTTCTTAAACTTTCGTTTCAGTCCTATTAGTAGATTTGTAGATAGAGTCTGGCAAGTTTCACCAAGACATGTGAAATCAAATTGTCAGCGTTTTTAAATCCTTATGGAAAGTGTCCTTTTGTAAACATGTATAATTGTCTGATATGTATTGGCTTTCGACGTACTCATCAATATTGTTAATGAGCACAGAATCATCCTGTGAATAGTTAATGTTTCAAAATACCACGATTCGCATGTTCATTATTTTTTATTTGAAATTACTACGCTAATTTTTTCTTCAAAATGCGATTTTTGCATCTTTATGGGATATATAGATATACACAAAGGGTTGATTCTTAGTTACAGTTTAATGTTATAGTTTTTAAAAAAATATGTTTTGTTTTATAACAGCCACATAATTGCTACTGTGGAAAACTTTTCATTGGGTGTCATATTGTGTTAGTTAAGTAAATAGTAAAAAATATGTATTATACAGGGTAAAAATATATATTATACAGGGTGATACACAAGTTTTATCTCAATCGTCAGACTTTTTTAATATCAAATTACGGAACACTCTGTATACAGGAATTTATTTTGACTACATTTTTTCTTTTAGGTAGACGTATTATGCACTACGTAAGAATATACAAGGCGATTCAATAATTTTACAAAACACTAAATAAGACAATTAAGTCGAAAAGCCCTTTTCGTTTTCATTACCTTGCATCTTAACATTAGCTCTTTCAAGGTACGTATATAGATTTTAAAATCTTCGAATACAGTTTAGTATACTGATTTTGTTCCGAAAGTTTCGTTTCAATCCTATGAGATAGAGCATGGAAAGTTTCACCAAAACATATCAAATGAAACTGTTAGCGCTTTTAAAGGAACCAGTACATTATCTTCCATGGCTTATTGTTTAAGCTGGATTGAAATTATAACATCCAGAGAGTAGTTTTAAATTATGATACACAAGTCAGTATGTGCACATGCTGTGCAAAGTGAAAACCAAAAATACACACCACACACATTGTTTAACTCGCGTATAATGTACCAAAAGTCAGTAAAACGGTTATTAACAGGAAAAAGGAATATGTCTAGTATTTGTACTGTACCTATTATATTAACCATAATACGTTAAGGTATAAAACTACTTACACCAAAAACTACCACTAGGACTGCTAGTGGTAATAGTCAATCCGACCAGTCGTTAGGATGTCGAAATAGTTAGTTATAGTATATAACGCTAACTAGATATAGATTGGAACAGATTTATTTGTCACTTGGAATTCTTAATAACAATAATACATGTTCCAATATATATCTAGTTTGCCCCTTACACTATAACTCACCATTTCGAAATCCAAGAGACAGGTCGGTTTGACTATTAACCTGTTAATAACAGTTTTAGTGACTTTTGGTACCTTATACGCGAGTTAAACAATCTGTCTGGTACATATTTCTGGTTTTCACTTTGCACAGCATGTGCACATGTTGACTTGTGTATCATAATTTAAAACCACTCTCTGGACGTTACAAATTTAATCCAGCATTAATTTTTTTTTTATGGTTGTGGACTTCAACAGGGTAAATTTGGCCTATCGTGCTAAACCACTCAGAAACACTTAGGAGGATGGATAGAGGGATAATGTATTGGCATCAGATGCCTATGAACAGCTACCTTAAATTTTCTCATATCATAAGTAAGAGGAAAACAAGAACTAGGGAGATCATTCCAGAGTTTAGAAGCCGTGCAGAGGAATGTGGATTGCGCCCGTTTGGTACGACAAGTGGGTTTTTGTACTGCATACTGATAATGTGAATGAGCGAACCAAGTGTTTCTCGCAAAGATAGCCCGAGAAGGTATCAAAGAATATAATTCAGCAGCACAACAGCCGTTGTAATAACGATAATACAAAGAAAGAACTGAAACCATCCTTCTATGTTCAAGGGACTGTATGTGAGAAGTTAAGGACGTGTCATTTATAAGCCTAATCGCTCTCTTTTGAATACGATCAACGATATCGAGAGCGTATTGGGAAGCACTAACCCGGAGGTGAGAATTATATTCCAGATGAGGCCGAATGTAGGCTTTATACAGCAGAAGGAGTTATCGAGAGGTGAAGTACTGCTTAGATCTGAAAAAAAGCCTGTTTTACAAGCAGCTGTTTTGGTAGCTGATAGAATATGGTCAACCCATGAGAGATTTGAAGATACAGTCATACCCGACAGAGTAATAGTAGTAGTAGTAATAGTAATAGTAATGATCGATGTTTTTTGGCGGACACAAGGCAACACTAAGTTCTGTTAGCATCAAATTCAACTAAATTATTGCGTCCCCATTCCAGAATACGTTGAATGTCTTTGTTGATTGAATTTGCCATTCCTGCTTTAATTTCCTGAGTTGACATAGAAGGTGGATTACCACTATGAGTAGACTGAGATGAACTACAGTGAAGAGTGCTATCGTCACCAAAGCAATAGATGGGGATAGTTGTTGAAGAAATAAGGTAATTTATGTACAGCAGAAAAAGTGTAGGCGCTATAACGGATCCCTGTGGTACGCCCGCGTTAATGCTAACTTCTTTTGAAAAAAAGCCATCAACTACGACACGTGTTCGTCTTTTATCAAGGAAACCAGAAACCCAGTTGATGACCAAACGAGGTTTGGCAAGTAAACACTTATGCCAAACTTGGTCAAATGCCTTTAAGATATCTAACGCGACTACAACTGTTTCACCGGACTGCTCTATTGTATTGTTCCAAACTTGGGTCACATATGAAAGAAGATCGCCTGTTTAACGACTTTGCCTAAACCCACATTGGTGGTCACTAAGGAGTTTGTTAGTTTCAAGGAACGTGAGCAGTTACTGATTGATGGCTTTTTCCATGATTTTAGACAAAATGGAAGTGATAGCAATTGGTCGGTAGTTTGAGGAATCGGTCGTATCGCCTTTTTTTGGGAATAGTTTGAACATTTGCTAACTTCCATGATGAAGGGAATTCCCCACAAGACATAGAGATCGTATAGAGCTTAGATAGGACTGGTACTAGTTCGGGGGAACATTTCTTTAAAACAATAGCTGGGATACCGTCTGGGCCAGTCGCCTTATTGGGATCAAGCCGATTGAAGATCGAAAATGAATTGGTTTCATAGCGTATGAAGAAGAGTTGACTAGGGGAACATCTTTTCCAGAATCATTCAGACACGAGTTTGATGCAAACAAATCCACAAAAACATTGGCTTTGTCTACAGAATCGGCAACTACCGATCCGTATAATAAATAGCATGAACAATAAGCCATAGAGGAACATATTGGTTCATTTAAAACCGCTAACAATAGTTTCATTTGATATGTCTTGTTGAAACTTTCTCAGGATTGAAATGAAACTTTTCGGAATAAAATCAGTATAATAAGCTGTATTTGAAGATTTTACATCTATATACATAATTTGAAAGAACTAATATTAAGATGCAGGGTAATGAAATCAAGAAAGGATTTTCGACTTATTGTCATATTTAATATTTTGTAAAATTACTGAATCACCTTGTATAATCTTAAGTGGTACATAATAAGTTTAACTAAAAGATAAAATATAGTCAAAATCAATTCCCGTAAACAGAGGGTTCCATTATTTGATTTTAAAAAGACTTGATGATTGAGACAAACCTTTGTATCACCCTGTATAACATATATTTTTACCCCATATAATATATACTTTTAACTATTAACTTAAATAACACAATACGACACCCAATGAAAAGCCTTCCGCAATTATGTGGCTGTTGTAAAACAAAATAGTTTCTTTAAAAAAGTATATCATTAAACTGTGTATCACCCTGCAACTAAGAATTAATTACACCCTTTGTGTATATCGACATATCCTATAAAGATGCAAAAATCGCATTTTGAAGAAAAAATTAACGTAGTAATTTCAAATAAAAGACAATGAACATGCGAATTGTGGTATTTTGAAACTTTACCAAACCAGTCACAAGATAATTCTGTGCTCATGAACAATATTGATGAGTACGTCGAGAATTAATACATATCAGAAAATGATACATTTTTACCAAAGGCCACTTGCCGTAGGGATTTAAAAACGCTGACAATTTCATATGACATGTCATGGTGAAACTTGCCAGACCCTATCTATAAATCTACACATAGGATTGAAACGAAACTTTAGGAAAGAAATCATTATAATATGCTGTATTCTAAGATTTTAAAATCAATATACCTTGACGGTGTCAATTTTTAGATACAGGGTCATGAAAAAAAAGAAAGGTCTTTCAACCTATTGTTACATTTAAAATTTTGCAAAATTATTGAATGGCCCTATATAATCTTAAGTAGTACCTAATCTGTCTAACTAAAGGATAACACGAAGTAAAAATGAATTCCCACAAACAGAGGGTTTTATTTGATTTTAAAACGGAATTGATGATTGGGACAAAACTTATGAATCACCTTGTATAATATATATTTATAACTATTTACTTAACCAACACAATATCATACCCAATGAAGAGTCTTTCACAGTAGCAATTATATGGATGTAACAAAACAAAATAATTTTTTTAAAAACTTTAGTGTCAAAATGTAAATAAGATTGAATGGTCCCCTGTGTGTACAACTACATATCCTATAGAAATGTAAAAATCGCATTTGGAAGATAAAATGAACATCAGTACTTTCAAACCAAAAATAATGAGGATGGAAAAGGAGGTATTTTGAAACTTTAACACCCTGTATTTCTGAAACTAGCCATAGAATGACTTTGTGCCTATGAACAATATTGATGAGTATGACAAGAACTAATACAGATAAAAAATTAGACATATTAACTAATGGCTACTTTCCATAAGAAAATGGCGTGGTCCTATTTACTCATATCAATATAATACAATAGTAAGAGGAAATAAAAGAAACGTTTACGCAATTAAATTTTTTTTTTAATAGTTTAAAAGTGCAAACTCGTGTTTATACTACTTTTATGTTTGACTTATTATCGATGTTGCTGTTCGTGTTGATTATTATAATGTAAGTAAACTGCGCGTTCCAGAAAAAAATAAATAAAATTTCTCCACATAAATACTCTGCTTTCTCGTTTGGACTAACAAAGCCTGATAATGCAGTATTAAACTATCAGCGTAGTTAGATGAAACCAAGAGAATAACGAATTTTATTTTGTTGCTTAAACTTTAATAGGGTACACACCTTAAATATATAAACTTGTATAATCATTACTGCACTGTGAAACAAAATTTTGAAATTAAAGGACTAACAGTAACTACACTAATGTGTCAAAAATATTGTCTTTCGTTGTTTGATTTTGGATACTCTGTCTATCGATGCTATTTTTAGGATTCTTCTATAGATCCACATCTCAAATGCATCTATTTTATTCAAACAATATTTGTTCAAAGTCCATACTTCCATTTCGTACAGGAGTAAAGAGTAAATGTCAGGAGCGTCTACAAGGGGGTGGCACTAGGGGCAATTGCCACCTCCCCCCACCCCCATAATCTGAAGACTTAAAAAAAATAATGGACAAATATTTTTAATTTGACTGAATAAATATTATTCATTATAATTTGAAATTGAAAAATTTCATCAGTTTTTTTAAATTTTTATTACGTATAAGTAGAAAGGGACTTTCCATTAAATCTAATGAATACAATAAACTTGAAAATAAAAGCAATTATTAAATTAGAGTTAACGTTTCAATTTATTCTAAAATCATCGTCTGAACTTAACATTTGTGCAAATGACAAAAAGTAAAATTAAAACGAATTTATAAAACACATCAAAGTTGAAATAAAATTATATGACAACAATGACATAACCTGACTGTCAGTTTTAGAAAAATTATATTATCTAAGTAATTCCAAGCCAGTCATGTCTTGTTGTATATTTAATGTCGGCTTTGACAAAAATATATGAAGAGCTTCTTTAATGGCTAGTTCCGAATTAGAATTTGCCCTTCCAGTAATAGAAAAATCTTTATGGTCAATGTTATGATCGTTTTCAACTTTGTGTTGAAAAATAGCTGAATTTGGAATTGATTTAGATCATTTTCCCAATCGAGGGGTGATACCTAAATGTTCACAGCGTCGGACATTGAAATGACATCGGGTTTTCCCGATGTACATAGCTGAGCAGCTATTACATTTAAATTGATAAATAATGTTCGATGCAAGATCATCAGGAATCATATCCTTGACAAAGAAATGTGATCCAATTCTCTCCAAAGTAGTAAAAGCAAATTTAATTTCTAAAAGAGGAAAGGCTTTTTTAATTATTCGTTGAATATTACGACGAATGTATAAAATATGTGGTCCAGTATAAGGCAATTTAATGTATTCTTTGATCTCTTTTTGGTCATTGTTATTGTTAGAAGATTCAAATAAATTTCTGAAAAAGCGATTTATACATCTCTCCATAAAATTTCAAAAATACAATCTCTATGTTTAATAAATCATAATTTGAGCAAAGCATATAGGCTCTGTATAAAAGGATATTAATTAAGCCTAGTTTGTATCTATTAGGAAGAAAACTGTCCGAGTTAATATATGAACCAGTAAAAGTTGGTTTTCTATAAATTGAAGTTGAAAAACCAGATGGTGTTCGAATTATATTAATTCCTAAATAAGGTAAAATACCATTCATTTCAATTTCACTGCTAAATTTCATAGAAGGATGTTTGTTATTAAGATAATCTAGAAAAGGTTGTACATTAGGGTGGAGTGAAAAATACGAAAAAAAAATAAAAAAAATAATAACTTAATGTAATACCTTAAAAAAGTTGCCTATGACTCTTATTTAACTTTTGGTAAAGTCTCGGTAACTTGCGACAACATCTTCTGCCTCCCCAGCGGTCTTGAAATTTGAAAAATTGAATTTTGTTATAGTACAGAAATATTCATTTATCTAATACCCTAAAAAAGCTGAAAAATGTACTTCTTGTTTATAAAAACACATTTCGCAAGCTACATGACCCCACCCTTGCCCCCCCCCCCCCAATTAAAAAAACGTAATTAAACATAATTTTTTAATTGTTACAAATATATTGTTCGTATAGTATTTTTGTTATAATCTTGACACATTACAATACTGAACAAAAATAGGATTCTAAAACAGCAAACAACTGTAAACATTTTAAACAAATAAACGAGTTATATAAAAAAAATGGTAAGGTACATTACTTTTTAATAACAAACTCTGATTTTGTATTAAAACACGGCATGTGTTTTTTCTTGAATAAGCTCGCACTCTTATCAATCCATCCCTAGAATCTGGGCCACAAACCGCTGCAGAAGCTTCGGTGACGAGCTTGACACATCGCTCAAGGCACTGCGTATGACGGGTATTTTTCAAAATTGATTGATGTGATGATTCAGGGTTATTAATAAACTCCTTCAGATCTTGTGTGGAAATTCGAGATACAATTGGAGGTTCTGTTATCTCACATTTTTGCCAGTCAATTAACTCAAAGTATTCGTTTGCTTCAAAACATAAAGCAGAAAGTTTAAAGACCCTAACATTTTTGGTCTTTCGTGGCAAAACACTTCTGGCCTTTAAAATACGACGAAGACCAAGTTCTCGTATATGTTTCCTTTCATCAGATATCATACTGAGAATAATGTTTTCATGGTGACCAAAGAAGCCATTTCGTTCTATCACAGGATCAACAATATCTCTTAGGTCTTTTTCTAAGTACCGAGACAACCTTATGGACTTCAAAAGGTGTTTTGCACCGTAATTACATGTTGGCTGTGATTTTATAGAAAACCACATCGGAGCGTAAACATTCATAATAAACCCTTTACGATGTTTTCGGGAACTTTGCCTAAATTACCTTCAATCGGCTTAAATTGAACTACTGGCAGTTCGTCGCACTTCTCCGGCTGCTTTCCAATGGGACCAGCAAATCCACGAGGCCCGGTAGTATCTCCGTCTAAATGATGAAAAAGATGACGAAGTGGAAGCTCATTTGTCTGTAGCATACACACAAACCATTGAAGTGGTTTTTGAAAGTGTTCTTCCAAAAGTCGTATTACACCTCCTTAGACACCCGTGCTTACGACGGTCCCGTTACAACCAATCGCTTCTAAATTTGTAACATCAATCGCATTTTCTTGTAACATTTGAACGATACTTGCTTTTACACTTTGTGATGTACCGGAGGTTGGAGACACATGACCAATATATTTACATTCAGGTTCTAGCACCAATGTTATATGTTCTTCTATAATGGTTTGGCGATAAAATTTGTTACCTTTCTTTACTTGTGTTAGGGTTTTACCCTTGCGCCCGTCAAAGTAGATACCATGTACCTTAATCATATTCACATTTAGTTCTTGCAGCCGGAGATTGGAACGAGTTTTTTATCTTTCCCTCCTAACTTTACTTCTATCGACAATTTTAGAAGAATCCTCTTGTGTTACTACTCCAATATCATTTAAAACGGCTGATGCAAGAGCAGTTGCAGATCTATCAGATATGCCATGTCGGTCGCATGTTTTTGCAAAAGTGGTGAGCTGAATTCGCATTTGCGGTTGCCTTTCAACATTCCTGCAGACTGAGGAAGGCGTAGAATGTGGTATTTCCGGCAACTCAAACTCACTATCAGAAGAGATGAACTCGAAGATAAATCTTTTGAAGTGACAGTGCAGGATACTTCTTTAATACTTGCAAGGTTACGGTAGTTACTAATTCTAGTAGCTTCCATGTTTTGCCTTTCCTCTCTTTGCGTTAGTTCTTTCGTTTTCTTTACATCCACTGCACCTATTACCATTTTTCTTGCCCCTCTTTGATCTAATAGAAATTCTTGCTCATCAACAGACACCTTTTTAGATTTCTCACAGGCACAAGTTGCAAATACTTTGCACTTGCACCATGCTATATCAAAAAGTGTAACTTTACCTTCCTCTTTAAAATTCAGGATTTTAGCTTTATAGGTTTCACTATTTTGTCTATCTTTAAACGGTTTCTTAAGTTTCATATATTTGTCGTGATACGAATTCAAAAGCTGTAATATTCTGTTCTGGGAAATTATAGGAATAAATGCTTTGTTCCAAATTTCCTCTAACTTTACTGACACTTCTGCAATTTCAGAGAACACAGGCTCTTTTTTACTGTTTTTTTTATTAAACCTAATCCACGCACAAAACTTTATAATTTGTTCATAAGTTGGCAAAACATTTTCAGGTAATTGCGACGGTTGTCCAAACACAGGGCAGTTCATGGCACATCTTGTATTTAAACCGGACGGACCTGCTTTTGCCATTTTTAAATAAACAGAACACAAAATACACAGGACACGCTTTAGCAGTACGAACTATACTCTTCTAAGTTTTCATGTGTACTGACACACTAAAACAAAGCTAGTGGAGGGTGGACGAGCGCCAGTTGAAAATATCTTTAGACAAGTTAGAACTTGCCGTGGACGCGTGCGCAGGAACGCTTGTTTTAATTAACATAAAGTGTAATATTTACATAAAAATTTTACGGCTCCTAGGAAAGCAAAAAGTGCATTTTTAATGTAAGAAAAATTATTACGCGATGTAACCAATATTTTAGTATAGTTTTGAGGTTCATTAAAGCAATCTATAACTGATTTTAATATTATTATAAAACTTTCTAAAAATCTGATTTTCTAAAAAATAAGAGGCCGTTGGGGAGGCAGAAAAAATCAAAAAAAAAATTGTTGGTTGCAAAATGCTTTAAACTAAAATACGCAGCTTTTGCGCGCTATTAGAATTAAAATTTTGAAATTTTGTTTTTTCGCTCCACCCTATTGTACATCATTAGTATTTTTAAAAATTATAAAAATGTCATCTACATAGCTTCTGTATATTAAGGGCTTAAAAGTATCAGGGCAATTGGTTAACCATTTCTTTTCGTGGTATGTTAAAAATATGTTAGCAAAAACAGGTCCTAAAGTATTCCCCATTGCAACTCCATCTGTCTGTTTATATAAATGTTTATCAAAAATAAATAAGCATTCTTTAGTTGCCAAATTCAACAATTCAATAAATTGAGATTTTTTAAGGTCTAAAAATGAAGAAGTTGTATCAGAATAAAATGAATTTGTAATAATATTAATGGTTTCATCTAATGGAACGTTAGTAAAAAGGCTTTCTATATCAAAACTAACCATAAAACCATTTTTAAATTCATCTTTAGAAACAATTTTTTCTAAAACTGACAGTCAGGTTATGTCATTGTTGTCATATAATTTTATTTCAACTTTGATGCGTTTTATAAATCCGTTTTAATTTTACTTTTTGTCTTTTGCACATATGTTAAGTTCAGACCATGATTTTATAATAAATCGAAACGTTAACTCTAATTTAATAATTGCTTTTATTTTCAAGTTTATTGTATTCATTAGATTTATTACGTATTGTACAATTCTATAGATGGGGTTGGTAGTGAGTTGGTAGACAACGGGCATACTTTCGGGTGGTAGCACTGCTCGTGAGTTCCGCCGCTTCATAAATACCTAACCTACAATTAAATTGTTTGGGGCAGGTGGAGCTTACGTTAGATGACTGTGGGTTTTTGGAGGACTTATATTTGTTTTTAGTTTGTTGATGTGATTTACGTTGTGAAATGAAGGTAAGTGCCGTTTAGTTTATTTATTTAATGCCGATATAGTCAAATTTAATATTTTTACTGCAGTATATGGATTCAATATTTCGACTTAGTCAAATTACATCGGCCTACTGTATAACAAGCACCAATTTCCATAAAAATGTTTGAACTTAATACATACAATTCAAATTTACTCATACATGCAAATATCAACCTACTTTGAATTTACTAAAAAATTAACTGTGTGTTGCGCAAGGGTGGTTGGTATTGGTATGTGCGTAAGGCTAAGACCTAGATTACGAGGCCTTGCGCATGATCTACGCACATTAACATTCCTTATGATCACATTTGTATTTATAACACGGAAAAAATGTTTTTACGTGAATTATTAGCTTACCTTTCTAATGTGTTGTATCCACACTTTCGTCTCATTTTTATACATAATTAAAAGAGTATCCTTCTACATCAATTTTTAAGTTAGCTTTTTGAAATGTTGCCAAATCACATAGCTTGCATTTAGATTCATAACCTGAAGAACACCTTTAAGATGGACTTTTGAACCAGTTCTTTGGTGAGCATAAATATATTTGTCGTCGACTAGCATTAGAATGCTGGGGTTATTAATGTCAAAATCGTTAATAATTTGTCACTTTATGGCATGTGTGCTGTAATGCTGTGCCATAAAGTCGGCTTGACGCAAAGAAATTGAACAAATTATTTATTTGTATTAATACTACAGTTAGAATTTGATTTGTAATTAATGTAATATTAAAGAAATTATTGTTTACTGATGTTAATATTAATGGTGCAATTGGAATTTCCGGTAATTGAAATTCCCCCAGACGTTTCAAGTAGGCATTCTCTTGAACTGCTTGAAGATGTAGATATAGATACTTCTCGGGTACTCATTTGTTGTGCGCCACTGGATGCTGAGGTTTTGGCAAAGTTTTCTTCTTGTTTTCGATGGAGTCTGCCACGTACCCTTCAGCAACAGCATGGTTTTTTCAATCCCCATGCCGTTTTAAAGTTCTAATGTAAGTTCCACTGTAGCAGAAGTTCTACGAAATGAATGTCCTGTGTATTGATCGGCATTGAAAATATTCAAACACGTGGTCTTAAACTCATGTATTTCTTAATGAGGTCAATGAATACTCTACTGTCATCGTTTAATATGGCAAAAACCCTGGGTCTATGTGATTTGGTACCTCTAATATAAACCACAAAGACAGAACCTTCTTGTTTATTATCCCCAACACACAGATTGGACAATTCTATAAGTCTGCAACCGCCAAACAGTAAAAATTTACGTTCATAAGTAATTCTTTGTCGTTGGGTGCTTTTTTGATTAAGTAAGTGCTCTTTTGAGAACACTAATGACTTCTCTGGTATGTACCTAACGGAACAGTTTTTTCAAGAAAACCAAAAGTTTTGAAAACTTGCTTATGTCCACATCCTTTTTGAGACGTAACATACTTTTAGTACATGCACCATAATTAAGTCGATTTGTAGTTTTTCGACTAATAAAATAAATACGAAAAATGATTACCTTTAATAAATGATATGAACTTACCTGATCAAGGAAATACGCAAGCAAAGCCTTCTCTGTAACAGTTGCCGTATTATTCTTGCGCATCCACTCAATAAATCTGTCGAGCTCTTTTTTATAAATGATTTCAGACTTTTTAGGTATAAGGCTCAACCCAGTTTCTTCTGCTTTTTTAAGGATTTCTTCGTCCACGTTGCAAAATTTGTTTATTTACAAAAATAAATGACACTAATAATGCAAAACTATAATAAGACCGTTCATGAACTCCTGTGAAATGATATTTTTTTTGTAACGATCTTAAATTATTATTTCATTTAAATTGTCTCAAAGTGGCTAGTTCGACGACAAAGTAGCGTATGAAATTCGTTTATAATGCAAGATTATGTAATTCGTTTCCGTTATTGCTTTCGGTCCGCTCAAGCAATAATGGGAACTCCGGTCATAATCCCTTGTGTTATAAACTAATTTCATAATATACTATTATTTTATACCAATACATTATAAACAAATAAACTCTTAGTTACCGTAACTGTAAACATGTTCATAACTCCCTAGAGAGTTATAGTAGGGAATTATAGATCTATAACTCCCTCTAATGTATTTTGACAAATATTTGCACACTTGTCAGTTGATATATCTATTGTATCCCTTGCATTATAAACTAATTTCATAATATACTATTATTTTATACCAATACATTATAAACAAATAAACTCTTAGTTACCGTAACTGTAAACATGTTCATAACTCCCTAGAGAGTTATAGTAGGGAATTATAGATCTATAACTCCCTCTAATGTATTTTGACAAATATTTGCAAACTTGTCAGTTGATATATCTGTGGTAACAATATCTACTTAATTTTTAAACGTTCGTTTAATTTTAACAACCAACAAAATTTCGTTTTCATATTTCATTTATAATGAAATATGGAATAAAATCATTTATCTATCACGTGAGTAACATAAGTTAATAACCTCGGGCGTTGCGCTTGGTAATTAACACCCTCATAACTCCCTTGGTACATAAATAACTATTATTGTATTTGTATTCATTACTCGAATAACGAAGTTTAAGTTGAATTGGTGAACATGATCACATTCGTCATATTCGAATTCATACCCTGCATAGTGTTTTTTAAGATGAAATGTTAAATTAGCTTTACAATATGTTGTATGTATAATCACATTAATGACATTTGTATTTCTAACTTACTGAGTATTTTAAGATGATTTTTAAATGACAATGGTCACATTTAAATTCATGAACTTAAAGAATGTATTTTAAGATGAACTGTTAAACCACTTTTGAGGTCTGTTGCATAATCACATTGATCACATTGAATTATTTACTTAAAGAATGTTCTGTTTTAAGAACAGAACGCAAATTAACTGGAAAGACACTTGGGACGATTGTCTTAAAAATGATGAAAGAACTGTCACTTAATCTGAATGGTTGTGTAGGAATAGGGACAGATAACTGCAGTGTTATGTCCTTAGAAATAGTATGGGTTGTAAAGAAATAAGTGAACAGGCGGCGAATGCACGTAGAGTACCATGCTACAATAATGCGCTCAACAATTCTTTGTCAAAGCTAGTACAATCATTAGTGTAAGGAACGCAGTAGGTGTTATGAAAGCAGAGAAACTTTGTTATCAATAATATATTGCAGCTGCAGCTATCAGGCCTTTGTGAGACAAGATGGGCAGTGCGGAACGATGGTGTACTACAATTACGCATGTATCTTACAGAAATTGTAGAGGCCTTTACCCGTACTTCATCCTGGAAAGACATGCAGACATCTTCCAAAGCTACGCCTCTACTCCGTGTACTGTGTTCGCCTGTATTAATAGTTTCAACTTTTAGTGTTGGAGATATCTTTCAAGTACCTCTTCCAATCAGCAGAATGCTACAGATGCCTGCTTTAGACCTCAATCGAGCATCCATTGCAGTTATGTACTCCCTTTCTACACTGGAAAATAAAAGAGCTGAATGTGAGAAAGCGTTCTCCAAAGCGTTCGCTAAAGCTACAGAGGTTGCTGAGTTAGCCGACGTTGAAATAGAAAAACCTTGTATTGTTGGGAGACAGAACAATAGGGACAACTATGTCAGCAGGAGCCCTTGCTTGACAACGTTTGTGATGACATAAATGAAATGTTTGGCCATTCAACCCTTCAATGTCTTGGGCTAAGAAACTTGTTGCCGAAAGTCATACAGTTTGGAGACAGGGAAAGCTTTCAATCAAAGCAGGGCCAGCTGGAAGACGTCATAGACCAGTTTTCACCAATATTAAAACAGGAACGGAAAACGGTTACTTCTTAAGTTCAGAGGGGAGCTTCAGCTTTGGGCAAACAGATGGAAAAATGAAAGTAGTGAAAACATTCCAGAAAAGGTTATTGACCTCATAAACTTTTGTGTTGAAGAGTTTTGCCCAACAATGAAAGCTCTGTTGCAAGTTTTTGCGACTCTCCCAGTCAGTGTTGCTTCAGCTGAGCGTTCCTTCTCTACTTTTTGATGAATGAAGACATGGATGCGTTCAAGAATGAC
Organism: Vesta saturnalis; assembly: GCA_036346205.1. Taxonomy (NCBI): domain Eukaryota; kingdom Metazoa; phylum Arthropoda; class Insecta; order Coleoptera; family Lampyridae; genus Vesta; species Vesta saturnalis. Next base: position 4,280,744 of record JARFJB010002021.1, read on the forward strand.
AGAAACTTCCTTAACTGGACTGTTTGCCACATGTTCACAAAGACATCGATATAAACATTGAAAAAATCATTGACCAGTTTTATAAAAGTAAAAATCGAAGGTTAGACTTTGTAATGTAATTAACTTTCAAGACAATTTGTAAAACAAATTTCATAGTTTGTCGCAACCATTGCTCCTTTTAGTTAATGTTGCCAATATCATCAAAATGTGCAAACATTATTAAAAGTGAATAAAGTGAATACGTTGAATGAAACATTTACTTAATAAAAAAATTACTTTAATAAAACAGTCTTAAAGATCAGGCTAAATTTCGAAATTGCATGCCAATATTCAACACGAAAACATATGACAATTTTTTTATAGTTTTCGCCAGAATAGGTTTGCCTGAAAAATAAATTTTAACTAATATAATTTTCGAAAGCCACCAGTTTGAGCTAACATTCTCGGCAGAATATAAGTACTCTAAGTTAAATTTTAACTGCTAAAATTGACTAAAACTCACCACTTTGTTTCCAATTTTTCAAAATCTTCCGGGGGACGTTGCTTTGAGGAGCCTTCTATACCACTCAAACCCCCCCGGAGTGCCATCCCCCGAAAGTATATATTGGGGCCGCCCCTTTTAAATGTAGCTTTTGACTAGCCTAGTTCTTAATTTTAACGTCAGATCTCTAGTGAAGAACACTTTTTTCATGTTTGTAAACGTGCTTCTTCCTTGCTCTATTCTACATATAATTTCCCTTGTATATTCGTTCTTATCATTTACTATTGTTCCCAGATACGTGTAACTAGTAACTCGTTCACTTATTTCGTTTTGAAGACACAAATTAGCTCCTCTGTCGTTTATTTTCGTAACCAACATGAACTTTGTCTTTTTAGTATTTATTGTTAGCCCATATTCTGCGCTTATTTGGGCGATTTTGTTCAATGCCCTCTGCAAGTCTTCTAAGGTTTTGGTTATAATAACACTATCGTCCGCATACCTTACCTTATTAATTGGTACCCCTTTAACTTTGATATCAGCGGTTTGGTTTGCAAGTCCTTTTTGAATATGTACTAGGAATACAGGTTAAACAGTATCGGCGATAAAATACACCCATGTCTGACTCCCCTTTTTGTTTCAATGTGATTGTCGTCTACTCGTATTATTGCTCGCTCGTGTCTAACTTTGTCAAATGCCTTACTACAGTCTATAAAATAAACGTACACGGCCTGATTCATATCCAAGCATCGTTGCATAAGCACATTATAAGTGAACAGAGCATCTCGCGTTCCTAAACCTTTTCTAAACCTGAACTGGGCGTTGCTAATGTCTTCTGCTAGTTTTGCATATATTATTTGGTGTATAATTTTCAGCAATAGTTTAAGAGTGTGGCACATTAGACTTATGATCCTGTGCTCACTACAATGTTTTGCATTTGCCTTGTTGGGAATAGCAACAAAGGTTGAAACCAACCACCCGTACGGTATGATGCCTGTTCTGTATATACTATTAAGAATATTTCTCTGTATAATTTTGTTCTTCCTTAAGCAATTGGAGGACACCCATTGGTAAATCATCTGGTCCTGGCGCCTTCCAGGATTTCATATTCTTAAGAGCGTTTTCAATTTCTTCCATTGTTATGTCATATCCATTTTCTTCGTCAACGTTTTCAGTTTCTACTTCATTTTTGTTCCATTGTCGAATATCTTCGAATAATACTTGTATGTAATTTTCCCATTGTTTTAATTTTTCTTCAATGTCTAATATTATTGAATTATTCGCGTCATTAGATAGGACATTTGTTTTCGTTTAAGTTTACCTCATCATCAAAATTGAACTAGACGTTGTCCTCGTTCATTCCGTATTCTCAAATCTTTTTAACCTTAGATTGTCCCACCTTGGCATTCATATAACCAATAATTTTGGTAATGTCCCCACTTTTGGTTAATCTTAATATCACATTGACTTGCGCATAAATTTGCTCGACCTCTTCGTCGTCTTTGCCATTTTTAACATTATTCTGTCGGAGAGAGGCACAAAGCTCACGACTGCATTCATTAATATTTTTCCTATCATGACTGCTACTCCCTATTCATGCTGTGCATCGTCACTTCCGGAGATACATTTAGCTAAAGTAGTAACTCACAGTGAAGGCGGAAAGAACAAAGTGTTATGCGGCACTGTTTCATTACAACACAACAAAACAACTGCCAGATACAAATGAATATACCCTTACTTCCTAAATTTAAAATCGTAAACTCAAATTTACAAAACCATATTAGAGCGTTTATTATTATACAATAGCTTTACAATAAAGAAATTGGACTTGTCACAAAGTCTAATCAGAGGCCTCCACTGCAACGTAATCACTTCAAGTGGACTGTCATATTATGAGTTTATCGCGATCGTGTTTCGTATTATACTGTACAAATAACGCATTCTTAGGGTCATATAAATAAGTGCTTTGACACGGAATTCTTTTGAATACATATTCCTTTACTGAGAATTGTAACGCCATTGTTCTTTTTACGAGTATTTGGTTATAGAATAAAATATGGAACGTTTAGATAATTAGTTTTGAATGAAATGTAAATAAAGGTAAAAATTTTACGAACGGCTATGGTTCCTACCCAATATGCTACTATGCTTTATTTAATGAAGGCGCCAACGGATATTGGCGCAGGATGAACCGTGGAAGAATTTTGTTGGATGGATTGTCGTATATTTTACCGCCCTTCTTCGCTAGCTATTGTACAAAAAAGTTACTTTTACTAATAATTAGGGATTAGATATTTATTCGCTGGGTTTATTATTAGTTACCACTACTAGTGTTGAGTGTTGCCTATCTAAATGAAATAGAGATTTCAGAAATTTAGGTTTTATTACAATAAGTTTACAAGTTTGGCCTATTTGTTAATTCTACAGATTATTTAAATAGTAACTTCACAAAAAAAAAACAATTATTTAATTGTAACAATTACAATGTCAACATCGACCATCTCCTCTTCAAAACTCGGGCTGATGGCGGATTTGGTTGTGTCAAGTAATTACTGCAAAAATCGCAGTTAAAATACGTGTATTAATTGTTATCGGCGCCGAAATTGTTTATAATAATCAAATAATGAGTGTAAGTAAGACAAAGTACGGGTGACTTAAACCAACCTGAAAGTGAATTGAGTGTTAAATAATGTTTGGAATAATGAACGAAAATGTTGTTTCAACTGTATAGGGTCGTCAAAAAGGGGCGATATGTCAGCTGGTTTATAAAATATTTATAGTGAGTTCAGGTAAACGTGATAATCATTTTCGTATGTAGGAGTTTGTAGTGAAATGTATTGATGTGCTGATGGGTACGTAAGGGACAGGTGATGGTAGAGGTGGCGATATTTTATGTATATTTGTATTTTTATTTATAATTTTTGTAAAGGCGTGTGATACTGGTAGGTTATGTAAGGAGGATTGCTTATAGCTAGGAAGTCGCCAAACCGGGGTACAAGTACCCTGGAGCTAGAAGGGAAGCAGAGATTGCTCTCAGAAGGAGAGGGTTCCAAAAGCATTAGAGCGCGCACGAAAAATAACCAAAAGTGACAACTAGCTCGCCGTAAGGTCGTGGATATCATTAACATTTTGTAGCTACGGAAATACGAAAATGTCGGATGGGATAATGACTTGGACGCCACCCTGCCTTTGTCCGGGCAAAATGTACGCAAATAAAAAGGGGTGTACTAGCATAAAGCAGGGAAAAATAATTGATTCTACCTTTTCACTCGCCACCAATGGTTCCCTGAAACTCGATGCTCCAAAAGCACCACAGTAAAAAAATTGGAACAAAGAAATCTTCCATCGCCCCTATCTTAAATGGCATAAACTCAAATTGTATTATAGTATTCCGTCACATAAAGGCTGCAGAAAACGATTTCCAAAATTCACCTTAAATGTCAACATATTTACAAAAACTTTTATCGCCGAATACGGTTTTAAAAAAATATAAAACGCTTTATTATTATTAAAATCTCACAGGACATGCTCTTTTGTCTAAATATTTAATTATACCCAGGAAGGTTCACAAATCAAGCAAGTACGTCACCTGAGAATTATGTCTATCGTACATAAATATGTAACTTTTACAAAATATAGAGACCTGGCGACTCGTGCTTTTTATTCTTTATTTAAAACGTTTACCTTTATTTTTAAACAACACAACAGTAGCAATTGAGTATATTTCTTTATTCTCAGACTACTAAGAAACAGTACAGAGTGCCTTCATCTCGTTTTCGCGCCCATCGGTCGGCACAATGTAGGCTAGCACCACTTACCCAAGTATTTTACTGCATTCGCCTGAAGGCTGGGTACAAGTCAATAGAACTAACTTTATAACCAAAATATTCACCGACACGCGCCATTAATTGATACCCATCAAAATTCAAGTTCGTTAACCAACCACTTCGGATTACTAAGTCTTTAACAAATCCGTTCACGAGCACTACAAAGGTATTACTGTAAAGTGTGTTCTGCAAACTCCTACATAAAATTAGCTTCGAAAAACGAAGTAGCAACCCCTATAAATTTTACTCTCAACATGTTATTCGGATGCCTACTACATAAGGTAGGTTGACGAACCGCCTCAACGAGTATTGGCGCACGTCTTTCTCACATCAATAGTCGCTACCTAATTAATCGCTCATCTCCTATAGCGACTCTATTAGACTACGCCATCTTACATTTCACGCAACATGACCAATCTTAAAAATCAATTCTTTCAAACCGTAAGTGCAATAAAAACGTGATAATTTTCGGGAACACGAACTAGAAAAATACGTCGCTATCAACAACTTGCACCGTCAGGATAATACGAAAAAAAAAATTGTAACATGATCTGCTTTCGTCACTTCTAAACTTTGAAAAATCGACCTTTATCAGAGCAGAATTCCCAGTAGTCGGTCGCCCACGCTCTGAATCGGCAACTCCACGATTTTTTAAAGTAATTTTAACTAAAAGCAAGCAATTTGGAATGACATAACTTCAACTTAAGCTAAATTATAAATTAACAATTACTTAAAATATGATTATCCACTATTATCAAAATATTAAACTGCCTTTATTGGCTACTCTTCTACATGAAGCTGACCAACACGTGTAAACATAACAGTAATTTAAAAACTTCAATCCATTTACAAACAAACCGAAGAATATATATGCCATATATAAATAACATCCCACACCAATTTGCAATAAACCCAAACATCGCCAAATAGAGCAATAACTAGTAACTAAAGTAGTGCTCCTCAAACTTCATAATCGAATATACCGAAATTTTAAATAATCTAGTACGACAAAACAAAGTGTAAGAATAAGAATATATGTTAAGAACGATTTTAAGTTTATGATTTTGAAGGAACAGAATGTTAGATTGAGAAAACTATATACTGGTACGAAGCTGACGGGGATAAATAACAAGTACGGATATCGGGATATAAAACAAAATTTGGCAGACAGGATTAATAATTAAAAAAACAGACAAAGGCAAGCGCAAAAGAATATTCGTAAGAATAGGAATGCGAATAGATGTGAGTCAGAAAGCGAGCGGTCGGGTATTTATAGTATGGTGAAGGCGTGTGCAACACTAATAAAACTTATAAACAAAATAGGTATTTATTTTATAGGTAGGAAAATTAATTAGGAAGGATTTTTAAGGTTATTAAAATATAGAGGTTTTAATGCGTACAAATGAAATACTTTTAATATGAAAGGGATAAAGTTCGTTAACATATAATGTCCCAAAACAAACAAAAATCTAACTAACCAATTTTAAAACTATTTCATAATTTTAATTTAAGATGTTACTATGATACTGTAAAAATATCAAGGTTCAGCATGATTCCCTTTCGTAGTTTTCGGACATTAAAGAAATGTTACGAGACCTATAAAGAATGAAACTATATAGTTGGTGTCCACTGGTGTATACATGCCTAGACAATGCTATCGAACATAAATTTTTTACAAAACAAATATTTTAAGGACATGAAGAAGACAGTATTTTGTATATTCGCTGATAAAGTTGTGGCAAAAGCTTCAAGACAGTACTTTATGGTAGTTTTGAGGACAGTGGAAAAGCTTTCATCTTGTTGCATAAAGTGCGTATTATTATGTCCGATCTAATATGGTGCGGATGTTATCAATTTTGATTGGGTAAAGTTTTAATTTTAGCATTATTTCAGAATCGCGTGAGTTGAGGTTATAAAAGGTGTATCGAAAAAAGCAAATAATCTGTCTGTTTTATTATTTATATATTTCGTTGCCACTGCATGACTGTTATTTCATTACTCTAATAACGGTGTACCTAGATTGATAGAGAATTATAATTATTTTTTTTAACGGATTTGTTACACTCACTGTCTTTGGGTCTACATGACCCGGTGATTTGTGTGGTTCAAATTAGTAGAACGAGAAACAGATTGTTATCACAGACGAATGTATATTATTAGCTTTGTTTTATTTCCATATAAATAACATAGTATTGCCACTTTATTGCGCATATTGCATGCGTTATTTGCGTACCGGTAAACAAGTTCATTCCTGTTGAGACTTGTCTGTGGCTCCACGTATAAATGTAGCCAGTGAGTATCTGTGTGTCAGTTTCGTAGTAAATATTAAACTTGATGCTATACTCTAATAAGAAATACCTAACAATTGAAATTTATTAAAGAAAATGTGTAGTGAGAGACTGCTTACGGATAGTGAACTTGAGAAACCTTTGTGTGTTTCTCATAGTGATTCTAATGCTTCTGAAGAAGAAGGCCAATAAGGAACATTTGATCAATTTTATGTTAAGACCAAGTATGTCTCCGGCATTATTTCATTTCAAACTTTACAGGCATCACAAACCTGAATTTTTAAACACTATTAAATCAAAACCTGAGGGTTATTAGTGCTGTTTAAGTTACCTTACAAGTAGAAACTTTGGTTAAAGTTTCATTTATCATTTGCAGATTTGCATTGAAAACGATTTGATGGTCAAATTTCTATCTGAATTAATTACGGACCACACGGCTATAACAGAAATACATGAGGTTTTAATAAAATTATCGTTAGCTTTTGTTTTAGCCAGCCCAGTCACCTTCTTGTACGTTGCAGCAAGTTGTCTTTCAATTTCTAATAGATATTTATAACGGTATTAACGCTAATAATTTGTAGGTTTTCACTTAATTTATATAATTTTGGTGTAAACCATCTTACAGAAGAATAATAACTTGAATTATTCATTCTTACAACCGGAAAACAATCTAAATAAACATGGAAAACTCAATCGCAATCTCTATTGTAAATAGAAGCTGTCGAAAGCCAGAGCTCAAAAAAATTTACATCACAACGGCAGCCGACGACCCCCACCACTCAGTTTGTATTAAACCGTGATTTCCATTGCCGATAGTCAGATCTTTTCCGATCCTGATGTTATCCCGCGAGAGATTTTCGGACGATTCATTTTAATCCCGAGTCACACATTTCTTCCCTTTTCCTCATTTATTCCGAATCTCTCACCCGATACATCTCCAATAGCGACTAAACCCGTTCCCAACCAGCGTTTACTTAATGATCTATATCTTGAACATGTCGGTTTTTTAAGAACGCTATTAGACAATACACAAACGGAATAAATCCCGGGGTCGCTTTTTAAACTTTCTGGACGGACGGGAACTAATCTCAGTCCGCCGACACACATACGTATACGAAGTAGCTAGTAGGACGAGATGATTGCCTTTGTTCTCTAGGTGACTTCACTATATCTACACAAATATACGAACTAGCTAGTAGGACGGGATGATTGGTGTGGACCTACTTTTAAAGTAATTTTAATTAGCGCATCTCAAAGATAACCTTCGACATTTAATCTAAGCATCTGGTTGAGTAAAATTTGCCTTAACATATTAGAGAAACTAAGAAGCCCAAGGGGCTTGTAGTAGAATGAATATTGCAGCATTGTTTAATAGATCATCCCAGTTGTAACTAGAAAATGTACCAAAAATTTATTCAATCCCAACATTCTTATCGACCATAATACTTTAGTACTGCTAGAGTTAATTTTGGATACTACGAGGTCCTAAAGTATTAATTGTAAAACTAAATGGTCAGAAAAACCAGTACTCATATTGTTTATGGAATAAATCTTTAAGGAAAAATTAATAAAAAAAGTTATCCAAACAAATTACATATTTTGTTGGAGTGATAACTGTTTTAACATAACCAATGGCATCTAAAAGACCATATCTAATTTGTGGTCGAGTTTCGTTACCAAATCGGACATTAAAATCTCTCAATAAGTTAACTCTATAATGAACTTGCTTGTCAATAAGTAATTCCAAATTATAGCAAAAAGTGTTGAAATCACCAAGATATGATCTATGAACATATACAATAATTGTATCAGGGTTGATCTGTATACAGCAAATTTCACAATTAACTTCCACCGGCAGGCCATTAATACATTTTACTAGTTTACCTGAAATTTCAGGTTTAATAAAAATTAAAACTCAACCGTGAATAGAAGTTCGGCAGTAATAGAATTTTACAGTCCATAGTATAAGGTTAAGACGAGATATACGTTAACGGTATCAAGTACAACCAAGTAATGACATAAAAGCATACCTACCTCGTATAGTTTTCAATTCCTATCAACTCGGGTGATCGAAACCTATCTAACCCGAGAAATTACCTTGGACAACGTTTGGCTAAAACGGTGAATTGGAACATTTATATGTAACAGCACCGCCTCATTAAGGTTAACAGGTACATGTGGGAGTCCACGTCTTCGTACATGATCCCTCAGCTATTCCATGTGACAAAGAGCATATCCGTTTTAATTGGTACCGTACCCTTATGTATATAACTGTGGTTCTGTGTGTATATATATATATATATATATATATATATATATATATATATATATATATATATATATATCGCACAAGTCTCCAAAATGCACAAAAGATCTACGCGAGATTCCTTCTGCAATTCGGGGTTGAAAACCTTAATACTACCAATGGTGTATCATGTCTCTTCTTCCTTCACAAAGTTTTAAAACTGTCAATATTTACTTTTGAAATAAGCATTATTATTTAATGATCTGTTAACTAAAAGATTACAATTTAAAATAAAAGAGTGTTTCAAAAATAATTTTTGCATGTAATGGCCTTTTATCTTAACATTTCTTCATTTAGGACTTGTCGTTAAAAAAAAGCGTTTGGCAACACTGTATAGTTAATTGCCAAACGTTCTAGCCTAATCAAACTTTTTTACGTTTACGTAACCATTTCTAACTAGGATTTGTAGCTTCGTGTCATCTCTAAGATTTACGTTCTTTTGTGTTTTATTTGTTATCTTGTTTATTGATTTATTTTAATTTTAACCTTAAGTCTAGCCATCTTCCACTTAAAATGTAGTTTTAATAACCCTAACGCTGTAACCTAAGTTACCATGCTTTCATTACGAATACAATGTGTCGGATGGATTCAAAGGTACAAATCTACGTTTCCTTCACACGGTTTGTGAGAGAACGGGAAGCAAGTTGCAACATCTTTGTACTAAGGTCTCCTGACTACATAAATCTTTTGCGTAAATTTATATACACCCTGTATATATTGTGTTTGAGATTTCCACGAGTGTTATACGTATGGCGGTTCCTTCCCGGTGCATAATTTCGTCTTTTGACAGGATTCGTGTGAAAAACTTCAGTAATTCGGCGAGGTTACACAAAACTCTCATTTACCATCTTCAGGTTACTAAAAACATTATTCTGTTTCGCGTTATTCGAATTGAACCGGTGTCTTGCTAATTATACCTTCGCTGACTTTCGCTTTTTCTAGTTTCTCTGCCTTACTTTATTTTTTCCGCTTCACTGGTTTTTCTGTGGGTTACATAAGGGGTTCACTGTGTATTGTTGGTTAACGGTTTTAGTTTAATGTCAATTTTTATGTATTAGGCGGTTGGTATGCGTCGTCTCGGGTATTAAAGTATAACAAATAAATAATTTGGTGCGATTGATTGTTATATTTTAAAAGATACATTGCAACACGGTCTAGCTCAGTGAGGTACAAACTTATGAAACTTACTGTAATTGAGAACTCATTGATTTTCAGGTGTGGGAGGGAGCAGAGGTTTATCCATAGGTGTAATCAGTATTAGAATTTGTTTATTTTGGGCACCACTCAATTGTTAGGTTTAATAACTAGAATAAAACAAAAATTGAGAAAGGTTGTGTCTCAAAGCATAGTAGGTAATCTTAATAAACACTAAACAACTGTATTTATATGTACATTTAATAAAGCAACGTGTCTGATTAATATCAGCATGAAATAACTAAAACGATATTTCTCGTAAACCTTACGATCTTAAAATTACTAAATTAAATACTGTACAACCTTATAATTTATGTTTACTTAAAATTCAAAATGCAATATGATCAACATTGTATTTAACATTGAAACTTGCATCGACCTATGTCAACTAATTGCAGTTGCGATAGGTTATGAACTCTAATGTTTTTATCTTAGGAACAGAACTCAGCTGTTCATATTTAACCGTATCAAAATAACACTAACTGATTCGTTATTTATTTAAACTGAAGTAAAAGGATACGTACTTACTTGTTTTAAACGAACTATAGCTTGAGAATTTTCTAATTCCAAGAATAATGTACGATAATGTAAAAGTAATGTCCATTTCTATTCAACGTACAAATAAACGAATGGAAGGTACTATAGTTTTCATCTGTCTTCAATATATAAATGAACGAACTGTGGCATATGATTGTTCCACCTACAATAACAGAAATGCAGATTAAACGAATAAAGTAGATTCGAACTACGAAAGCTGCTATTAACGACGAACGCAGGACATGTATAACAGCATGTGTGATTTATGCAAAACAAAGGTATCTCCATTTATACATTCGTAAAGATGACAATGCATTGATCAGACGCCATTTTATGGCAAGTAAAGTAATCGTAGACGTCACACCACGCTTTTACAACAGATACTGAAAGTTTACCAAAATAAAATGATCTTTCTTAATTAAGCTTTGATTAGGTGTCCTACTCTTGTTCCTACATATTGTATCCGTACTGATTTTTCATTAAATATAATTGTAGAATAATGTTAGTTACAACGCCTTAAAACTTATCAAAGAGAGTACTAATAACGCTAAACAAAAGTATAAGGTACTGATAGAGAATGATATCAGCAGAAATAACAAAAGATTTCTAACTTCATTTATTGCGCATAGAATAAGTAACTTATTTAAATATACAGGGACGTTCGTAATTATGTAATAAAGAGAAAATATCTGATTATAAAAATTTAATTGCTTTGAAGAAAAAAGATTATCTTAATGATACTAATCATTATTTTACGTCAATAATAAATCTAATTTCCAAACTATAAAAGACAAGAATTGGCACGTTACAAAAGCTGTTATGACGTTTTATGCTTCTATAGCTTTCCTGATTATTCTCTTATTTAGACGTTATGCTGATGGAATCCTTCTGGTTTTATCGAAGCTAATATTTGTGAACATGTTGTACTAAACACGGTATTCGGTATTTTTGTTTACTGCTAATCGATGTCTTTCCAACGTAGCACTGATTCGTCTGCTTCTTCGACCAATGTACGTTCGGACACAGTCTCCACATCGTATTTCGAATATCCATTGATGTCATAAGTTGATTTTACTTGTTAAATATCGTTTTGCTATTGTGTTTCTTAAAGGTGCTAATCCCGTCTGTTGTTCTCTTTAGAGACGGTAAGAGAATTTGTTTATTCCTCTTCTTTAGTTTTGCTTTCTTTCACATTGCTCTGCCTTTTGGATGTTTTACGGTGAATACGTTTTGTAATAAAACCGTCTTTAGTCTGTTGATTTGCTTCTGCATGTTTTTATGGTATGTCCGTCGCCTGGATCTCGTAATGTGTATTTTGACCGTGGTCCGTAGTTGTGCTGGGTTATAATGGAATTGAGCATTTAGGTACCTGTTGGTGTGTCTGGATTATCTATAAACTGTGCGTCCTAGTCGTTCTCCTTTTTTGTAAATTAATGCGTCTAAAAACGACAGTGTTCCACTGTGTTCTATTTTAATTGTAAACTTCATCTTTTTGTGAACTCCATTTAGATGTTGTGGAAACCGTTCCAGTACTTTCCGTCCCTATATGCAGATTATAATAATATCGTCTACACATCTTAATCATAGCTTTTGCTTGTGACTTGCCGTTTTTATTGCTCTTTCTTCCAGATACGAACATCAAGTCACAAACCTAAGTTATGGTTAAAAAACATTCGCACCTTTGTAATCTTGGTATAGGGACGAGAAGAACTGGAAATAGCAAAAACGGAACACTGAAGCTTTTAAACGTATTAATCTACAAAAAAGGAGAACAACCAAGACATACAGTTTATATAAAGCCGAATTCCACCATCACCCATTACAACTTTCACCGGAAAACATATCGAAAAGGCGGACCAACTGAAAAAGAAAAAGCAACTAGAAAAAGAGAAGGAACAAACGGAGTACTTTTATCGTACATAAAGGAAGTAACAGAAGATCAATGCATATACGAGATTTCATGTGGAAACTGTGCCCGAACGTACATACGTCAAACAGACTAATCAACGCTAGAATGAAAAAAAAACACTGATTCTTAGTAAGGAAAAGTATCACAACTTCATTTCCAGCACATGTTTAATCGATATACATAATATTAACTTCGATGAAACCCTTAATACCCGAGACTACGCGTACAGACTACCTAATACATCGAAATTGGTATTAAACAAAATCCTGTTACGAAATCCACAGAAAGACCAGTTAAAAGGAAAAAAGGAGGCAAGACAGAGAGAGTAGGTTTTTACCGTTTTAGCTGGATTACGCCAGCCATCTTCAGGTTCGGTTCAAATCACCAGAAGTCGAGAACGGATAGTGAAGATGACCAGGGCAGACAACGTAGGAATCCGGTGACTATGATAAAGTTGACCAAAATCCTATGAAATTCTTACAAACTGACTTAAAATCTATACTTACAAATTATGAGATAAACGCATTCGTGTTCTGTCAAAAAAGGTATGAAGATTGTATCATCGTTGATATTGATATGATTTTTAGAGCTTCTGTAACTACCTCATTTCATGTGAAATTGTCAAAGAGTCTCTATTAAACCCCTGAAACGAATAGGGCTTGGTTCTTGAAAGTATTTATTAATAGGACTAAATTAAATTCATGTTTTCTTTCCTTTATTATATGATGTTTAACATGTATGGGGTATTACTGATATTTTGTTGCGGCATAATCCAGATGGACCGTGCCGACTATTGAGACGTCTGTTTAAAGAAACATTATGAGCGGTCCTCATAAGGAAAACTCTATTAACACCTTGTGGTTACAAGTTCAATCCACATGACCCGGCGGAGATACCTTTATCTAGACCAGGAACTGGTACCGTTTAACTACTTTCAACTCCGGTGCAATGTGACTTTCTAGTAGGTAATATACTGTACATAAACAAGTATTCCCCTCTAAGGTATATAACGTGTATAAATAACCAGTTTGTGTCAAACGTATAACATTTTGTATTCCAATTCAAAAAATGGGTGATTTTTTTTGTCTACTTACCTTCACACTAACTTACACTAAGGAGAAAGCGGTACAAATCAATGATGTGAAAAAATACTATTAAACAAATTTTTTCTTAAACACATATGCTGAAACTAAATTTGATATTTCATAGCGTGTACAGCAATAATGTACAGTAAATCCAGATTTGGTTAAATGCATACATATTTTATTCGGAAAACATGTGCCTGTTCAACTAGTTAACACGTTACAGATTAAACGCGTACGTAATTATTATGTACTAACTAGTATTATGAATTACATAATTACAAAATCTGTTATTGCAAAGGACATAGATACTACTAAAACCACAAGAGTGTATAGAACTGTAATTAAGGATATCTAGTATATTTTTTCTAGTAATGAAACCGCAATTTCAAATTATTGACAGTGTATGAAAAGGAAATTACGTGAGTGTTGGGGACATGAGGGTTGCAGAATTGAAATAGTCTAATTTATTAGTTAGATAACTTTAATCGTTTTGTTTTTCAGAAAATTACTCCTAGATTATATTTTTTTCTCTATGATATGAGTTTGAAAAAATAATTACAAGGCTATGCACCTTGACGGTCTGTTTTTTCTAAAATATTCAGTAGTGAATGGAAGGTAATGTAAAACAAAGCTTTTATAACGATGCTACCACTTTACTATGAGAAAGAAAGATTTCAAGTACTACTAAGAATGGCAAAAAGTTCATATCCGGTCATTGGTTTAATACATCAAAGAACTAGCGCTGAAAACTGATAATACGTTCATAGGCGATAAAACTGACGTAGTTGGGCTAGGCTTTTAAAGCTGAAATTAGCACTGTAGACTATTTGGCTGTAGTAAAAAAATAAAAACGGATTTCAATCTAATTATGTGAAAACAATACCTTTTTATAGATCTGACGCTGGTTAATTTCACGACAACGTTCACAATAAATTAAATTAGTATTTATTTAAATACTTGTAAGGAAGTTGAAAACGTGCGGTATTAATTCAAGAAATGGGTTAATTTTTAGAATGTGAGAATTTAACGACAGAATCCAGGTGATAATAATAAGAGACATATAATTTTATTAATTCCCACACATCCTCCTATAGGTTATGACGCGTTGTTTTAGAAAACAGCAGAACAATTGTAATCAGTAAAATATAACCCAAAAAACTTTAGATAATATAACCCAGTGCTTAGCAAGTGAGCAATCTAAGTCCAACAGTAACCGGATAACTATGTGCGCTAACCTTCATGTACTAATAAGTAAAAAGGACTCATAGCAATTGAGCTTCCACCTATTAAATAAAGTAGTACCAAATTTGTAGTAAATTTACAGTTCAATAAATATAAGACCAATTTAGCGACAGCGTACAACTAAGACTAAGACACGAGTCTATGCGTACGGACGGTATGTCAGAGCAGCTAACGGTTTCACTAAGTTAATGTAGACTACAAGTAAGCATGTATTTAAGGTACGCGTACTAAAATAATTTACACATACAAAAAATAACTGCAGAATACAACTAAGGTAAGTAGATATTTAAATATGGACTGCGTTAGTTAAAACAACTGACTATTTTTTAGGTACTAATCGTAATTGAAACTATTATCGTCAAACTTACTTCATTAATCTCTCTTTAACTGAATTTTTTTTATAAATTACTGAACGATTTTGAAACGCTACATCATCTGAAAGTGTAGTTCAACTCTGAAAGTGCTATTATTATTCTAGAGAGGTTTAGTGTGGACCAAGACACGACCATCCTACTTACAAAATGCAAATTAAAAGAAGTGTATAACTGTAATGCCAAAATGTTTGTAATTTATTAATCAAATACTAGATTTATTTACTTCAAAAGTGAATATGATACTTACTTTTGACAGCAGTTAGGTCGTAAGTGGATGCTATTCAATTGTAAAGGTTTTCTTTCATCATTATTATTATGCAGGTCATAAAAAATCCCGATTATACAGGTTTCAATATGGGTAAAAAAATCGATAAAGATTTCCTCACTATTCCTTATGTGGCTATAAATGGTTACATACACTAATTACCACCGCACGATTTAATAGTTTAGGTTCCAGTTTTACTCCTTATAACTTCATCACACCTGAATTTTCTTACCATGACTCTTCTTCAAACCACAAGTTAAACTTAACAGTTCATGATATACCAATTTTAAAGAAATGTCTATTTATATCTATAAACCTCGTAGTCTCACATGGACTTATTTGTGAGAATACTTTTGTTTTCGCTACATATTAGCGGTTAGTAAGCCTGTGTACCTGGTGCTTAAAAACCTTATATGATAACAACACTAATTAAGAACAAAAAGTTTTCAGGCTACAACCCACAATTATTTCTGTACTATAAGTGTTTTGTTGCTGTGGTCTCATATTGGCTAAGTTTGCCACAACTTTTGCCTTTGTGGCACGATCTTTTGGACGCGAGGACCATACTTCCGTCATCAGGATTAGTCCTGACAAGGGCTGACTTCGCACTTGAGTTGAATTCACTTATTGTGATTTTTCTCAAGCACTTTACTGCTCTCAGATTCGGACAGAGTACTTTTCACTTACTAGTCTCACATCTTTACCGCTGAGCCCATGTATATTTTTTAGAACTTATTAAACCCTCGTAGTGCTAGCTGGTTCATGAATGTTAATGCTACCTTGTTTATGCATGTAGTGCTGCTGTTCATCCATGAACAAACTAGCCCTAGAAGAGAACCATCTAACCTTCCTCTGCAAAGCCCGTGAGAACAACGTAATACCTACCGTGCTCAACATCAAAGCTCCAATATGCAGCCCAAAAATATCTTATGTTGCAAAGAGAGCTAGCGACGTGTTAGTAAAGGAACGAATCAGACATCACCGTTTCAGAAAATACCCCCTCGAAAAACGATCCAACGTGATTAAAAAAACCATTACAACTCGACTATCCCGTAAACGAACAAGATGAGCCTACCGAGAGCAAATATTCACAGGCCAAGGCAAATGACAAGAAAATTCAGCATAAGAAACTACGGAGACTAATGAAGGGAAAGAAAAATATAGAAGCAAGGTTATATCAGTCCTAGATTCATGTAGGCCTTTAATAATGACAAATAAATCAAAATTCTCCCGGCAGACAAAGGAAACACGACTGTGGCAAACGATAAGAAGGCTTACAACAGTAAAATCTAACAACTACTGGACGGGGGCGAGTACAAACAAATACCAAAAGACGCCACACCATCAATGGAAATACGGATATAGCGGACACCGAAAAAATACAAGGGGTAGTTCTGTGATTATTAGAGTACTAAACTCATCCCGCACTACAGCAAACCTACGTATCTGTATGGCCTACCAAAGATCCACAAGGAAGGAATTCCTCTATCAGTACACTATCTGCTAGGCATCATCACACCCTTATTGGGAAACACCGAGATGATGGTAAAGAATACGCAGAACTTTATGAAAACCATTAGAAACTTCTAACCCGACCACGAAGAAATACTAGTGAGATTCGACGTTGTAAGCTTATCCACGAATGTACCCACCGAGAAGGCACTAACTATCAGGACAGGTTGGAAGCGTTAACCTAACGCACGCTACTCCCGGTAATCACAATAATGGAACTTCTCACAATATGCATTAGAACAACATACCGGCAGTGAAAAATACGTACATAGCAGACTTCGAAGACCAATCGATATCCAAATTCACGGAAAAACCAAGTATGTGGCTTAAAACGTACACGATACTTTCGTAGGTGCACAACATGACAAAAACAAGCTGGATGAATTCCTAAATAATCTAAATAGCCTCACACCCCCTACAAAATTCACAATGGGATTGGAGTCGGAACAAAAACTGCCGTTTGTGTGTGTTCTTGTATCCAGGGGTATACACTTTCATGACAAGTGTATACAAGAAACCTACCCACGCGGGGAGGTACCTACACTACAAAAGTGTGAAGTTCGGAGTGGCAAGATGCCTTTATGATAGGGCTGAAACAATATGCTCGGAATAGGAAGACGTGAAAAAAGAAAAAGGAAATATCGCTAAAGAACTTAAATAATATGGCTACCCTTGCCTAACACCTAACCTAAACAGCGAAAAGGTAACCGAAACAACAGAATCCAAATACACCGTGGTAATACCATATATACCACGTATCTTGGACAAAGTAAGAAGTATAGGTAGCAAATACAAGGTACGTACTGACGTCAAATCCATAAAAATGCTTATGGAAATCCTAACCCAAACCAGACCACACAATGAAGACCACAATTCCAAGCATTATGTATACAATCTACTATGCGAATGCGGTAGACCGTACATAGGAGAAAGCAGTAAGCAGAAACTACTCAAAGTGAGAATTCAGGAATACAATAATAACATCAATAAAGGCAAACAGAACCATTAAGAATCGCCGAACATGTCGAACGTAAACCACCGAATCCAACTGAATAACATACAGATTGTGATCAAAGGACGAGAATACAACTCGGCGAAAACTCTAAGAAACCACTTACATCGCACTGGTAAAAAATCCAATAAGCCAATCTAGTGTGGGAATGGAACCCTTAATGGGTCCCAATAATGCGCGAACAGCTTAGACACAATACACACACGCAGTGGGTTACTGCGTAACATGCGCAATACACCACGAAAAAGTTTAGGAAATATATTTTGAATTACTCAGGGGCTCAACCGTTAAGGTGTCGGACTAGTAAGTGAAAAGTACCAAGTTGAAATCTCAGAGTAGTCAAGTGCTTGAGATAGTAAATTAATTCAAACCAAGTGCGAAATTAGACTTTCTCTGGAAGGAGCCCGATAACAGAGTCCGCTTCCGAAACGTCGCGCGACAAAAACAAAGACTGGAAATAAGCCGATCAACTCAATCACATTTATTTCCAACAATCAGCAGAAACTTGTTTTAGTTATTCCTTAGTGGTAGGTATTTAGTTTCTGTAAAATTAATGTAACACTGTGTGTACAATTTTATTCTGCTAATAAATGTATCCTCAAACGTTATTAAAAGAAATGTCCCATAGAAAAGATCTTCAGCTACTTACAGCAGTGTAGCCATAAAATTAATAATAAATTGTAGAACCGGAGTTTTTTTGTGAATTTCCGCCATGGCGATAAAATTTACTTACGATATACCGATATATGTAAACACAATCGAAACGTTCCGATTACGGTCGAGCAAAAACAAATTATTTAATTTAAGGCAGCCTAAGTACGTTGCCTTTGGCCAAATTTATTAACAGTGAAAAATATTAATAAAATCTTATTTGACCTTTGGCATCCAAAACGACCTTACATTATTAAATTAGTGTTATAATTTGCTAAACAAAGCTACAAATTAATTAGCTATAAGTAAATCAAATTTAGATAAATTTTAGTCCGACTTCGAAAGTATTCAAGTAGATTCGAGTTTCGATAAAGATACCTTCCTCCTTGACGCAAATTAACTGTAACAGTGTGTCGGTACGTGTGTTCATTTAACGTTGTTTTCCTTTTGTAGAATTTATTGTTATATTTTGTGAGAAAGAAAGCCTCAGATACGTTTAGACTAGATCTGTTCGACGTCTGGTAAACGAAAGACCTTTAAAGGCAATATGCGTTTAACTTATGCAGGCATAATTCGTTGGGATTAGTTTTTAAGCGTTAATTAGCATTAATTGGTAGCAGTTCTGCTTAAGTGAGATACATTAAACGAACCGTATAACAAAAAACTACAAACACTTAATATTCTGTAATACTATCAAAATGTTGAATATAATTTTCTTAAAACTATGGCTATTAATTACTGAGCCCTATAATAAAATTCTAATTGGGTAACCAACAGTAGAAATTAGATTAATTTAAGGTGTTCAAGGTTTAACTGTAAAATCGTTAATACTCAAACTTAAATAATTTTATTTATGGACGTGTTTAAGGACCAACCGGCCAATAACAACAGAACTTTACACAACAACATAACAACATAATAATGACAGAAAACAATAGGAATAGCATGCAAAGTCAATAACAAACAACCAAACCGTAAATTTATCAAATTACAAATTGTTCAATTAAACTCTATGTAAATGTTGAAAGTGACCCCCGTTTTTATGTACACTAAGATTAATTCTACGGAGAACATTGAACTGCACCCTATCCATTATCTCTGCAACTAACCGTAAAATATTTTCTGTTCTCTCAAAGTTCTGTTAACCGTATTCTTAGAAACGCCAAATTCCAAACCAATGTGACCGGTGCTCGGACTCGGATCTTCTTCAACTCGTTCTATAATTTCTTCCTCAACTTCTGCTCTTCTGATAGTACGATTTCGTATATAATAAGCCGTAGCAGGAGCAAAACTATCGGTTGTTCTAACGCGCCTTTCAACAGCGGCAAATGTAAAAATTAGCGTTTACAAAAAAGCAACCAACTTTGATGTGTTACTATTGTCTGCAAAATTAAAATTCCGGTAATCTCTTTAGACGTCTGTTATCTAAATCAGTGTTCGTGGTAGAAATATATTTGTGTGTTATTAAGTGAAACAACAGTTTGAATAACTTAAAATCTGATTTCTTTTTTTACGTTTATAAAATAAACGAGTTTTTAATCACTGGATACTAAATTTCTTGTTTTGATCTATCTATGTCTACATATATGTGCTAATTAAAATGTTATCTCTCAGTTCTTCTCTCACTTTACTCCCTTATTGAACTTTTAGGGCTGTATTTTAGAAAATTTATGGCATTTACAATTGCTATTAAAAACGCTTATGCTTAGCAATACCAGTCTGGTGCAAATAATAGATCTCTTGGCCACGCATTCTAAGTGCCCTAATTACTTCGCTAGCCACTGGGTCATACTTCCTAGATTGTGCTGAGTTAAAGCCTTCCGGCCACAATCGTACTACGGTATTGCAAAGGGGCAAATGATAACAAAAAAAGCTTGCCCCCCATTACAATGTTTATGATAAAGCGTTTGAAGAATTGCTTAGTTAACACACTAACGGAAGTGAGCAGCACAACAGAAATTGCACTTTTTATGGCAAGTGTATGCTAGATGTTTTGGCATTAATTGGATTGTTAGAAACACTATTAAAAAAATCCAGAATTAGTTGAAGCGACGTCTTTTGTAGATAATCAACAATTGTGTGGTTACATCACGTGCTATAGCTGCGAAAGTGAAAAGGATCTTGGGAAATAGGTATTATTTCAAAACTTTGCACCAAATTTGTGACTTTAATTGCATCCAAATTATGGTAATGTGTGTAAAATTGCTAACGGTTGTTTGATTACAGAACCAAGTGCACCATGGAAAGTGAGGAGTATAACAGAATTGCGTACTTGTATCAAAAGTGCAACTTACAGAAATCTTTAGAATTGAGTTGTAGTAATTATCTACATCTTTATTATTGACAATTATTTAGTTACCTCACATAGTGCAGTACCGCAGGGGTTAAAACTATAAACAAAATTACAAGATTTAATTGTGATAATGGTTGGGAATATTACAATTCAATTTATCGACAACTCTTTAATAACAACACCTGTAGCATTTTGGAAGTGAGGGCAAGAACAGTGATGGCGTTTTGTATAGTAGATTTAATTTATAGAGAACATTTTAACATTTATTTCATCCAAACAAAGCTTTTGAGAAAATATTTCATAATTTAGTTGTGGTTTTCGGCAATATTTTTTAAATTATCAACAATTTTTTGGTTACACACTTAGTATAGTTACGAAAGTAAGGAAAGTGATAAGAATTTGGTCAGTATCGAAGGTTTATGTCAAACTTTGTGACAGTAATCCTTACTAATTTTAATAAATTTTTTTAATTATTTATAATCTTTATCACAAGTAAATTTCGTCTTGTATGTAAGATTTACAGCAATTACTAATTTCATATTCTTGTGAAAACTACTATGCAATTTCCAAATCCTAATTGTGATAATATTTGTGATAATCCGTTTGGTGTTTTTAACAATAGTTTAGTTACTGCACTTATTATAGTAACGAAAATAAAAGATATTACCGGAACGGCGTCTTGTGTCTCAAGTATGTACCGACTACTTTGATACCGACTTACTTTGTCGTTTAATTGTGACAAACTATAATACCATTCCAATTATTAGCAACTGTTTGATTACCGAACCTAGTAGAGCAACAGAAGTAAGGAGGATAATTAGAGTAGTCACTTGTATTGAAGGTTTATACCCTATTCTTTTGGATTCTTACCAAAACTTTAAGAAATTTTTGAAACTCAGTTACGATGTTTGTGATTATGCATTTGAAATAATTTATAATCGGTTAGTTTGCTCAGCTAGTAAAATAATGAAAGTGAGGAGAGTAATTAGCATTACATTCTTTTCAAGACTTTATAAAACGTTTAATATTTATTTGTGATAATTACTAACAAGCGATAAGTGAGCTATTTTTAGTTCTCGATGCAAACAGAGGTATGTATCTATGTGTCCGTATGTGGCATTGCAGCTCCCAAGGGGAGAAACCGATATTGATTTAGTTTTTCTTGTTTGAAAGGTAACTCGATCAATAATGTTCAATTAAATATGTAAAATCTATAGAGGTCTTTTCTGGTTGTTGAATGATTTTTTTTACTATTTAGAGGTTCTTTAGCTAAATTTCATACGGTAATTTCACCCGCGCAATCATTTTTATTTACTTTTTCTACAAATATTTTTCTCTGTTCACGAACATGCTTCTCGCAACGAGAATAAAAAAAATAATTAGGAAATGTTTGTAAATATTTTTATCACAGCACAATCATATTCGATAAATTCATTTTTTTTTTGCAACGATATTACAATTATAAGAAATGTAAATAAAGTGTGGTAATTATCACAGTGTTTGATACCTTGGTTGAAGTATCTTGCAATATTTGTTTGAAAAATGCGTAGCTGAAATGATTTTCCAGAAATTCTACACTTACTATAAGGTTCAGCAATCGATAATAAAGGTCACAGGCGCCAATGCGATCTAAATTTTCGGCAAAAATAAGACTAGTCTGTTATGAATTTGACTACAATTGTGAGTTCGACAATTAGACATAAGTTAGTTGACATTACAAGTTTGAGGTTATTCTGTTATTTGTTGTAAGTACAGAACAGCGTGTATTTGTTTACAATCATGGTGGAAATATGACCATAATTACAGTGATGTTTGTGATTCGCTTGTGGAACGTTTTCGATATGTCGAACTTCCATCTCGACAAGGTATCCGGAAATTTAAGATTCGAAGCAACTGGGTCAGTGAAGGAGCTTTTTCGTTTAGGTAGGCCAGTGTCTGTAACTACAGAAGAGAATCTTAATGTTGTTACGCAATGTTTCGTTCAATAAATCTCAAAGGAAAGCGTCCAATAAGTATGGAATAGCAAGAACAAGTCGGTATATAGGCCTACTTTACATCTAGGCCTACGTGAAGGTGATCCGTATAGATGTTTGAAATTCAGCGAGTGGTACACAATCCGACATGAGGCTGATCTAGTGCGTTCATTTCGAAATACATTCTTAAATGCAAAAGCAATTTTTATTTATTAGAAATATATACGGTACAACACGTAACTGTAAGCCATGACAGACTACGTGTGTAATTCATGAGTACATGTTTTGCGATAATAACAACAAAATGTCCACCGTGAATCACTAAACATTGCTATTATATTGTTTAACAACAAAACCAAACAAGTTCTCTATATTCAAACGCCACTTTGTTTGCTTTAATAGCGGTAATTATTGTCCATATTATATATATATATATATATATATATATATATATATATATATATATATATATATATATATATAACTCTAGTCGTTACTACAGTACTTTAGCGTAGGCTACATGTATGATTTTACATAAAGTAATCCTTAAAAATAAATTGGCGACTACTGTAATTACTTTTACATTTTATACTAAGCATTGAGTCTCCAAAAACAAAAACACTACAAGCAACGTTTAATTTGCGCACAGCTAGCTTAATTCGTCTATCCACAAAGAAATGTAAATTGTTACGGTCGAAAATAAAATTAACACGGCAGGTAACAGATAATTAATGTGCACTGGACTAGCCCGGTGGGACAGAGAGAGTGAGCGTGTTTCTGAATTTTTTAAGTACTATAGGTGGTTAGTCGTATTGTCGAAAGTCGCAAATCAGGGTGCGTCACAATTGGAATACAGTCATGTAATGGGCGCCAGACTGTTGCTAAATAAAATCGACAAGAATAAACCTGGGCATACGTAAATAAATCAGCTTTAAACAGTCAAAACGTCTCACTTACCTTACGTTGGCCACCTTGAGGTGCACGGCGGAAATTATTCGGAACTTTAGCTCTAGAACAAACCTCAAAATATCCACACGCTCAAATACTAAGGCAGCGTGTACGCAAATCAGTTTTTGGGGTTCAATGATTTCTTTAACTTTATTTTACGTTATGTTACCCCCAACACTTGTGAACAAAATATCCTCAACAAGACAAAAAATAAACAACGCTAAATATTTCATCAATTATTACAAGATGAAATTCAAATATAAATCATCTGCAAACCTCTGTCATCAATTGAACTCAAAATAAAATTATTAGACATAAACTAGATTAACGCCATTCAAACCTTCGCTAATTTGTTACGTAAAACAAAGACTAATAAAAACTATAAAAAAAAAACTATATGAAACTAAATGAATCAATTTTAGGAAATTACCACTGGTTACTTTCAAATTGAATCGATAGAATTTTAAATCAAAGTTAGCTTTTAATTAAACTTTTAGTTTTAATTCTTTAAATCACCAATTTTTGTAAACTGTTGCTTTCACTGGTCGGGAGGAGATCACAAATAACGCTATAAAATTCAATTTTTTTTTCAAACAATGGTACATATGTTAACAATAATTGATGTTCAGCTAAATCTTAAAATTTAAAATAGGGGAGAACGTAATTTGGTTTAACTTGCACGTTCACTTGTTTGCCTTAACTTCAAATTTCGAAAATAAAATTATCTAGATACGGTTGAACATTTATGTAGCCAAATGATCACTCAAAATCAATTTTACAATGCGAAATTTTTATATACATAAACTTGTAAAACATTAAATTAAATATTTAAAAAAATAGCAAAAAAAGCCCAAATAAAAGTAGTTCGTCAACCCTAATTCACAATAACGTGAAATCATCAACACGTCAGCTAAAAAAGACTACGTTTATTTGCTTCATCTCCAAATAATTGCTCCAAAATGCAAAAAATCGTGTGATAACGCAATTGGAATAAAAGTACAATGTTAAAGTACTTTCTGCAAACATTATTGAGTGCTTTTCCTTCAGATGACAGCGAAAGCAACTTGAACGTAAACGGCTTTGGGATACCTGCTAAATGACTTCCCAATCGGCAAACCAAGGCAGTAACTTCCACACAACTTCAAAAACGTAAAGTTCGTTTGACTGATCTGGACGTTATATAGTTTATGTACACCAAAAAAGGTAGCTTTTACGCACAAAATATTTACACAATCTTGCCTTTAATCTTAACTTAATTCATTTTCAAGTCTGTTTATCCTTAGCAGAAGAGAGACTATTCACAAATTTGTTTTCATTGAGACTATCGTGCGGTACAGCTGATTGTTATTACGAGGAAATAAAACGTTGTGCTTTCACAATAATATTTATTCGATACGGTTAATCCGCATCTTTGCGTTTACTATTCCAGTAATAAGATGCACTTAGCAAAACACGCCCCTTTATGAAATGTTCGTTAGTTGACACCAAGTGTCTGAACCTTCACAAAAAAAAAACAACCAGTAGGAAAGAACTACTACACATATATCCACCTAATCAGTGCTTTAGTTGTATACAACTTCAACGACACCTTCGGTTTTCCAAGTCTTCGAAAATGGCACTCTCCGGGCAGCAGACCACATCTTTCACACACGAGAGTCAGATGAAAAATCCCCGCGCAATTAACCACGCAAAAAACAGCCTCTCTTCCTCTCAATAATATTGCACTATATTTCTCAAAAGAATTTTAACACGAAAAAACTGCTAACGTTGCGGCGTGTTACCGCCTTCCGCAATCAAGTTTGGGGGCATGAGTACTGAACGTATACTCAACTACAAATGGTCATCCACAGAATTAGCACCTTAACCATAACGATGATTAATTAACACTAACGGATTGAGATACTATACTCCGACGGAACTACGGCGTCAATTACTAAAATGCATTAAGTAAAGATGACGTCAACAGCACCTGCTTTAAACAAACAACTCAAGAGTGATCTCATCCTTTAATTTAAATTCGAACCTTTTTTATCAACAACTACGTTTTATTGTCAAAACCTTTTTATAAAAATTTACAGAAAGCTAATTTAGGTTCAACTTTCAAATTTTCTACTATTTAATCCAAGAAAATATACAAATGCCAATTTCCGAAATCCATTTTAATTTGAAAACCACTATAAATCCTGGGGAAATTTAATGTGCGTGAATTGAGTAAATAGCAAAACAAACGAAAAAAATACGATTTATTTTTAGTAGCAAGTTGTAGTTCTTACGGCATCATTTTCTACAGAAGATTATGCGAACATTTTGTTCATGTATCAAAGAGATAAAAAGATACTGCAAACCAGCATCCTTTCCATTACACATCTGTATAGTATAAATATCTTATCAAAATTTTGAATATCGTACCACCAAAAGTAAGGAATATAATTGTTGTTCAAAATGACGTTTGCCTCGTGTAGTACTAGAACGGGCTTGAAATTGTATTCGAAACGGTGGATCTGATTTTGAACACCAACAATAATACTATTAATGTTTTAATAAATCGGACATTTTCTAAAAATTTGCTTTTTCTAACTATCGAAACTAAATAATGAAGGGCTATTTTACGTTTTGGTGAATGCGCCTAGGGGGTACTTTGGCAATTAAATTCAATTTTTCCAATTTGTAAAAATTCTTTTGTAAATCTCATGCTATCTTAAAGACCATTTCCCAAGGAAGTTTTACGGAAATTGGAAAAAAAATTAAGGAAAGATTTTAGACTAAATCCACGTTTGAACTTTAGTGATTGCTTTTTTACAAATTAAAACTTTCATGTTTAAGAAGTTCTAGGCAAGAACCAAAGACATTTTAGGCTTTTATGATAAAATAATATGAACAATCACTTAATAAGGAATAGAAAAACTTAGTGTAAGTTTGCAATAAGACGGTTTGTTACTTTTGTACATTTCGATATTTGCAGAAAAGCACGGTAAAATCAAGAAATATTAAAAGTGGCATTATCCGAAAAACGGAAACACTTGGTATATAGGTATGTTTACTTAAATCGACTAAAAATCACGCATTCTATCACCCTTTTAAATATTTGCATCGATGTATCAAACACCCTGTACATATATATATATATATATATATATATATATATATATATATATATATATATATATATATATATATATAGAATATTGGGGATGCAATCAATGAAGGGGGACGTTAATAAACCTCTTTGATTATATCGAGCTTTCGGAAAATATTTATTTCCTTCATTAAGATAACTAAAACAAACATTGGACATTGGTAGTTTTCCGAAAGCTCGATGTAATCAAAGAGTTTTATTAATGTCCCCTTCATTGACTGTATCCCCAATATATCTTTTTTTAGATAATTTACAGTCACAAATACTTTTCCTACATATATTATATATATATATATATATATATATATATATATATATATATATATATATATATATATATATATATATATATATATATATGTATATATATAGGTGTTCGTGTTCAAAGGCACATTACAAAATTTATTAAACTGTGAAGTTATATTATATTATAAATATAAATAATTATGATAAATTAAATTAAAGTAAAAACTGAGTAGTTCAAAAATGCATCTATAAAATTTTACCAAATAATTATAATCTAAGCCATAAACTAAAGATTGGTTCACACTCTCACATTTTCATAACTTCCATTACATTCATTGTACATTAATAATTAATTTTATGTATTTTTAAAGGTCGACATCGTTAACTAAATGTCTGAAATATGTAAAATCATTTACCAATATATTCCAGTATTCTGACCAAGCAGCCATATTCTTCACATGGAAGGTTACTGAATTGATAGTTAAGGTAGTATTTAAAAAATAAGTGTACAATCAATATTACTTTTACAATTGGGTTAAATGTAATTTCTCAAAATTTGTTAAATTTTAAAAGCGTCTGTATATCAAAATTCCATTGGGCAATAATATGTAAATCTAATTTTCTCTAAAGAACATTATTAAATACAGCGTCTCCCACAACGGTTTGACAGTCCAATATCTAGGAATCCGTTCAAATAACAAGTATGAAATTTGGCAGTTATAAACTTTCGAAACTGATGCTTATATCTATTATAAAAATATCCCCGGTTTCCTCTCATTTCCGGTCACGTGACTCCAACAAAAATTTTTTAAATGGGCAAGCGATATAACATTACATTTTTTGGTACACCGTTCAAAAACAAATTCAACCATAACACACTTGACACGGTATTTGGCCAAAAAAGTGAGGAGATGCGCCATCTTGCTGTCACCACATTGCTTTCCTTTCATTTAAGGGAATATCTTCAAGTAATTCTGGGAGAAAATTTTGAAGAAAATCCAACTATCTTGCTCCCGTTAACGTTCCTTTATAAAAATAAATCAAAAATCAACCTACCCTTAAATAACCCACACCAAAAATTGACACCCCATATTGTCTGGAAACCGGTTTCTCGCATCCATTTTGGATTTTGCTGTGACCAGTAATGACAATTATGGAGGTTAACAATACCATTACTATGAAATATACTTTCCATAATATTTGTTCTAAGAAAGAAGGATCATCAGGAATTTGTACAGACATTTCAGGAATACAGTTTAATCGCCTTTCAGGATCTGCAGGGACTAAAGTAATATATTTTATAAAGATGACTTTCTAGTACTCCTTGTATTGAACTTCTAACTACTCCTATTTCTTATTTAAGGAGCCGTATTGGAGTATATCGATTTACCTACATATAAGCCGAAATATTAATAACGTCAAAACGTCGTTATTAATTGACAAAGAGGGGAAGCATTTTAGGGGTGTGCAAAATCTTTCTAATTCTTCATTTCATAATAATACTTTAAGCGTCATATATTTTTATTATACGTCTAAACAGCATTTTAAACGTCATTATGCGGTACCTTCAACCCACAAATTCTTATGCCCAAATAGTCACTTACGTGATTCAAAAAGCGTCTCCCATACTGTACAATACAAACAGCCTGGCTGCGATAGTGAAGTATATCGGCACAACAAACTTTAAAATAAAATGGTCGTAAAATTCTTTATCTAAATATTTGATATTCTTCAACTTCTCTACGTCAAATTTGCAAAGCTAAGGATAGTGTGCAAACGTTAAACCTTCATAACTGGAATAACAAGAATCGTTATGAGCATATAATTCACTACTTTTATTTCCGAATCAAAGAGAGGAAGCTACAATATGATCACCAAATAGTCAATAGTCAGCAATGTAAACAGCTTTTTAAATATCAAATTTATTGAGTTATCCACTCATCTACTAAAGCTCCCGTAATACATTACATAGAATCGTTTTTAGCACAAAAATCACTTTTTGTTAATACTCTTGAATAAATAGTGAACAAACACTCCGGCACTTAATAAACTCAATAACTCGAAAGCAAGTTAACATCTCTTTTGATAAATAGATATAGCGTCAAATCAAACTCCCTTTCATAAAATGCTACCCTTTTATGACTTTAACATTACTAATTTTGTATCTCGCTTCTCATAATATATAATATTTGGCTATTTCATAGTAGAGAGACAGTTTATGAAACGAAAGCTTGTTAGGGACCAAACACAGTAAGACGTGATCAGAAAGCTTTACATAAATATTAATATGCGTACTCAGATTTTGCCCTTCTCGCCACCTGCCACATAAAACAGGTTTCTCTTAAACAAAATAAAAACAATTATAACGGGTTCTGATTTAGGACAATATGTAATTCTTGGCGTGCATCGCACGTACAAATTGAGTCGTGCAGTTTAACTACATCACCTTCTACAGCTTTAGATTAACATATTTGTAATGAATGTTTTTCAAGAGTCTAAGCTATGGTATATAATACAGTATAGCCTTTATTTTCTAATAAAAGGAAAATCTTTCTTTGATTACTTTTGAGGTAATCTTAGTTCCGAATCTATTGCGTTTTGAAGTTACTTTAAGCTTGTGTTGTAAATTCTTTATAATGAAGAACTTCAAACGCAGCTTTTCCATAAAAGATAAGTTGAATTTATTATTTTTTATTCTTTAGTAACAAACAGCAAGCACTTTGTGCCACAAAACTTTTTATTGCCTTTTACAAAAATTAGAAAATACTGAAATTACTACTTGTACAGTTTTATATTTAAGTACTGACAGTCTGTCCCCACTCAGCGATGCAGACAATCAACTTTATCATTAAATTTACCAACTAATAAAAACGAAGGTGGATTGTAAATAATTGCCTATTGTGGAAAAATTATACAAATTTAAGCAACGCTTGTGAAAATCCTGATATGGTTAGAAAAGGAAAAAAAAAGGTACGCGGGTTAGCTGCAATAACATGTTGTTCCACTGGTTAACCGGATACCATGGTACATTTAAAATTCACGGGGCTGCTCTAAAAGGCACGTCGGAGATGGATTTGTACTGAGAGAGCCCAGACGATTCTCAATTCATGTTAATTCATTATTCTCTAGTCAACCACTTTTCCAAAAATTTCAGCATTACAGAATAACCAGTTTTATCTCCGCCGACGTCGATACGAGGACGTTTAGAATTTTTTACGTCATAGTCCCGTACAGTCCCACTACTTGAACAATAGCCCATGTCTAACCTAACTCACTACCAGAAGCCGTCTCCCGCCTTCAGTGGGTCTGTTTAACGTACAGGAGGTAATGTGTTCGACCCCCGTTACCGTCTACTTTGTATGAGTTTCTTTCAGGGAGTTTTATTCACACACATATAGCGGAATGATCACTGCGTATACGCACATCATGTGCAGCTATTTAGATGAATGCCGGATAATACCTTCCTCCTCAGAACCCTAACTCCATTCCTTCCGAAACTATCCTGACCGCACTAATCTTTAATCCCATCATACGTATACCTGTAATGTATGTATTTATGCTGGGAAGCCATAGCTGTGGCTGAAAGGGCGTAGAAATCTCAATTACGCTCCCCTCTCCTTGTGGTACGAAATGAAACACGTTGATTTCGTGTTTATCCTATCCTGTACATCCGGGACAGCTGTTTCTCAAGTTCGCCTTAAGTTAAGTATTTTTGCAACAGTTAAACAGCATCAAACGTATCTTTACGTAATTACCCATTTTATAATTTAATCTTCTATCGACATTCTTAAACCGACCCTTTCCTGTATCGCACTACACGATACGCTAAAGACTAAATTAAATAAATACTCCCCTGTCAAGCATTCTGTAATATTAGACCACACAAAGCGTTGTTACAGGCGGAATGGTATTAACACGGAAAGTAACAGCTAATTAGTAGATTTTCGGCTAGCCCGGTCGGATATAAGGGATCGTGGGCGTGTTTATAACTTTAGATCTTTAGGGTGGCTTCGCATATTGTCCAAAATCGCAAATAAGGGTGAGTAGAAATTCGGGTAAAGTCGTGTGAAGGGCGCCAGACTGTTATTAATACTAATTCGGGAATACTACACCTGAGTACGTATAGGTAAATCAGCCACACAGACAAAGCCCTTTTACCTGGTCGCCAACTTTCCTCCTCTGGAAACTCTAGCTATAAACAATTCTTCAAAATAACATCACACCTTCCAATAATACTAAATCGTGTGAATTAATCAACTGTTGTGGCCAGCGGACTTCTCTATCCTACTTTTATGTTACATTAATCGCCCAAGGCAATTAAATAAAGTACGCAAAACACTTTGTGATTCTTTAACTAATTGTAGAAAAATAAGCTGTGTAGAAAAATAATTATTTACCAAAGTTTTATCGTCAAATTTACTCAAAAGATAACCAAGCATAAAACTCAATAACGCCCTTAAAAATATTCGTCATCCAAATTAATGTTCTATCAAAAATATGAATAAGTGACTGAGCCACCTCCGGTCGTGAATATGCCTTCTGATCACGTTCAAACAAATGACCCTAGTTAAATAAAATTAACCTTGACTTACATTACCTTTTTACTTGAAATATTTCTTTAGAACAAAAAAATAATCACTAACCACCGCTAAAGGGTTTTCGCTGTTCGGGCAAAGTTCATAAATAAAGTTTACAAACTCAATTAACCAACTCTCTATTATATAAAATGTCATAAACAATAATGTATATTTTTCGTAGCATCAGTGTATACGCCAGTTAACTTAACACTGTAATTGTAGAACAAAGTATCCATCACTAATGGGAACTAATCTGCAGATTATGTCCTCTAGTCTTTAAAATAATTCTTAAACTTCAGATCAATTACGGTAATCAATTTTCCTCCTTTTAACATTGATAATCGTGAAATTTAGTACGAATAAAATTTATATGGCATACATTTAACACCCATAAACGTTAACTGCGCAAATGAAAGCATTTCATTAAAATAAACACGGAAACATTACCAGGTTAAAACCGTCAAAACAAAATAACTATGTTTATTTGCTTAGCCTTGCGTAATTCGATACATCAATGTCAATTACAAAGAAGTAACCACAACCACACAAGCATACAATCATAGATTACCATCGGGGATTGTTTAACTTGCTTCACCCGAAAAGCACCTGAACATAGACTAGACCCTCTTGCCGAGGTTTTTCTCCGAAACGTTTAATCGGTAGCAATAATGGCAATTCCCAATGACAAAGTGACCGC
This sequence comes from Vesta saturnalis, assembly GCA_036346205.1. Taxonomy (NCBI): domain Eukaryota; kingdom Metazoa; phylum Arthropoda; class Insecta; order Coleoptera; family Lampyridae; genus Vesta; species Vesta saturnalis. Next base: position 4,313,293 of record JARFJB010002021.1, read on the forward strand.
TGTTACGTTCTTGAATAGCTGGTTAACGACGTTATTAATTTATACTACAGAGTATACGTACAATACATGTACAAAAAAATGAAGTATTCCAGTAATTTAATCGTTTAAGGAGATTTAAATACATTAAACACCCTTCCCGAGGTAAGAAATTCACAAGGTGGCATTTCTTTCTTCCACCACCACAATTCTCTAGCTACCACAAAGGCAGTCCCAAGCAACGTCCATCGTCTGTAATAGAACAAGTACGGAATAGCCACAAATCTCGATCTCCAACATCAGATTTCCGTTTTGAAAAACTAGAAAATTCAGTAACCACCATTATCTACCATCACATGATTGAGAAGTCCGCCCGCCTACCGTACTTACGGATAGAAAGTAAAACAAAGGAAAAGGACCTCTTATTCTACTTCACTTAATTAAACAAGTCACGTTAAAAATATTATCAAAATACATGTAAATTTTTTTAATTAAATATAAAACTGTTGAAATGCAAGCAGGCATTCAAACATAGAAATATCGATTTTGTTTAACACTAACAATACCTTATTTCCAGATGGAGACCTCCAACCTCTATATCCTTATCTTTTTGAAAATATTTTCACAAGAAATATAACGTTATGATGGATTCCTAACAGTAATGACTGAATACTGTTATTCGATCTACTAAACAGGGACGTATTCAGGAATATTTCATGATTCTCCTTTGTTTATTTTAATGTATTTTGAGTTAGTTTATCCTTGTGTGAATGCATGAGTTTTACCTGTATTATTAATATTATTTTCCTCAGCTACCGTAAGGAGAACAGAGTCGAGTGATCGAGTGGATTAGAAGCCGCCCAGAGTGCACGTGCCAAAGAGTGTTCGTTAATTCTCTCTAATAGGTTAATTGTATTTTGGCTTTTGTCTTCTTTGAAGTTTACCAGTAATTGCTTGCGTTGGTATTATTTTAGCTAAAATAGGTGTAAATAGTTAGAGTTGTTAAGTTACAGGCCAATATATGTATAGTGTTTATTATGCAGTGTGCAACCCCAGGTAACAGTTCATTGGGCCCATATAATAGAGCAAACGCCATACTCCAATTTAGAGCTGTAGCCTATCAAAAGTAAACGTAATCCATGAATGGTTTACAGACTGAGTGAGAAAAGTTGAATGAGTCACACGTCCTTCTAGACCACGCATAAAGTTTAATAGATTGATATAAGGTACCACAGATTTGAAAATATGTCCACGAATTCCAAACAGAAGGATAGTGCCACTTGGATTAAATTTGAGTAATCTCAGTTAAATTTTTAATTGTAGCATGAAATTCTGGAAATGAATTTGTGTACAGTTCAGTTTTTGTCATTATAGAAAGAGGAGTTTTTACGGTTTAACTTACGTTGATATTTTAAAGACGTTTGTGAGAAATTTCTGAAATTAGTGAAGCCATAATAATACGTCAGGTAGCGCTTTTCATTTCCATAAGTATCGTGGAACCTTGTTTGTTCAATTTTGGTGGCATTTCCGCTTGTAAAATCACCTAATCAGTAAAATTTCATGCACAGTATTGACTCTTTAGCTTGGATTTGAGAGTATGTACGTTTCACTGTGACCACATGTTTTAAAGTTTTATCTAATTATCCATACATTCGTTACGTGGTGCGACAGTGATATTTTTTTGAGGCGCAATACACCGTCGGAAAAGACCATCTCACAGAATATTTCATTTCAGCTCATTAGAGGTTGGTTTCCGGTTAGGTGATTAAGTTTACGAGATAAAAAAATTGTAGAGTAACGTATTGCGCTTTTTTGAGTCAGACATCGGAATGATCTGATTTATGGATAAATCTCCAATTTTATACCTGACAGGCTGAAAATAATGGCTATCATCCCGCAGTGGCGGCTTTGTATAGGAACAATTCAATCGTCATCCATTTTAAGGTGAGTGGTTACACACCATTAAGTACTCGAGTAATTGTTGTGGTTATATAAAAGAATATCGAGTTGAGAGAGCCTAAATTTGTTAACCGTTATAAATCACTCTGTAGCGGTTTTGGAACATGTTACTTTGGAAATATCAGTGGATCAGTACTGCAACCGTTAGTTACCTATGTTTTTTTTTTTGGAAAATGGTCACAAATCAGGATCTGACCTGAATCCGACGAAAGTGCTGGCTTAAATCAATAGGCTTGCTTAAATATCAGTTTGATAAACTACTAACGTTGACTTAGTACGAATATTAAATAAATTGCACAAATTAAAATAGAGTTACTGAGTTAAATAGAACCCCAACCAATATTGACTCTAGTTACGTTTGATAAGTTTACCCCAATCAATTTCTGAGCGTAGTAATATTCGAACGAGAATTGGTTCCTAGTGGAAATAGTGTACCAAAAATGAGCATTTCCTCTTTCTCTCTCTCTCTCTCTCTCTCTCTCTCTATATATATATATATATATATATATATATATATATATATATATATATATATATATATGTAAGACAACATACACAAGAAACTAAGCACACCAAATGGAAGTAAGCGACAACAAAGAATACAACTCCGAGAAGGTAACAGTTTTGAATATCTAGAAGTGACAATAACGAACACTAGCCATGAAGAAACTGGGATAAGAACAATGTTAGTAGATGACTGCAGAGTATTAGGAACCCTCAAAAGCCTAATCAAATCTAAAATCTTGTCTGGAAATGCAAAAATAATAGTATACGGGACGATAATAAGACCGACTGCTTTACATGGATGCGAAATCTGAATTCTCAATATACAAGAGTAAGAGAGGCTGAAAGTGTGGGAGAGGAAAATACTACGGAAAATATATAAAGGAATAAAAATAAAGGGAGTGGGATGGATAAGAAGAACAAATCGTGACATTATGAAGTATATCCGACAAAAAGCAAAAACGCATAAATCGGTTATGGCGGTTAGGACATGTAATAAGGATGCCCAACGCTAGTAATACACTTAAAACAGGTAAAGGAGGAAAAAAACGGAGAGAAAGACAGACACGTAAATGGATGGCAGCAGTGATATAATACCTATTATTAGTGGAAGTGGAAGACTGAGAAGAGAAGGCTAAGATGTCAAAGAATAATAAAAACATTTGAATATATATATATATATATATATATATATATATATATATATACATATATGGTTGGATTTAGGTATAGGGAATACTGATACCAAATGAATTGGCTTAAAAAAATACAGCGGAAAATGTAATAAAATACAGGGTGTTTTTTTAAAGTAACCAACTTAGAAATGATTTAAATTGTGCATGTTGGCGGCTAAGTTTAAAACACCCTGTATGAAATGGCAATGAGATGGACATATGGAGTTAACGGGCAAGCGCTTGTTGTTTATTGGTTACAATCACACGTCACTAGCTTCGTTAATGTGGACCAGGATTTTTTCAAAATTTAAAAAAAATCGAAATATCTCGAAAATACTTTTTTGGTATTGGACATTGTGCACAAATTTTATCTAGAATTTCATTTAAAATTCGAAATTAAAATAAAAAATATTAGGTTCCATTTAAAATAACAAAGTTGACGTCTACTTCCGGTATAACCGGAAGTGCCAGATTCAGGCCAATATTATATTTGAACTCAGCGTCATCCAAAACCTACAGCATTGTAATTTCAGATTTTTAACATAACTATATCCGCCATTACTTTTAATCAATACATACACATATATATATATATATATATATATATATATATATATATATATATATATATATATATATATATATATATATATATATATATATATATATAATAGTGGATTTTATGGTGGTATCCGAGACTTATCAACTGTTTTTGCTTATTCGTTTGTTAACGCTTCACCAAAGCCCAGTAGCGTCCGATTAGCCTCCCTAGGCACCAAAACGATGTTGTCATACTCCTTCAAGGCCGCCTTGCGATAGTGACATGAGGCTAAATCCGGCCAAATGAAAGTAGAGACCTTGTGTTGTCTCAGAAAAGGCAACAATCTCTTTTAGAGACATTCCTTAATATAAATTTCAGAATTTACATATCAATATACCGCGAAAGGTTTGCTTCTCTCTCCACAGCTGAAAATCGCCTGCCAAGCAAGAGGCCTTTTGGGGAACTTCGTCTTGTTTTTAGTCCACAATTCTTTTGGGTACGTTTCCTCATCCACGAAAAACCTCAAACTCTTGGTCAGGTAGTTGGGAAAAATTACAGGGAACGCATGTCTCATCGTCCGTTACGCAACAGTCATTGCTTTAAAAGAAATCAGCTCTCAACTTTTTAGCTCGTTTTTTGCCTTTGTGTCCTTTTCTGCATTTTTGTCTGGAATTGTTTGCACTTTGTACGATTCGAAGCCAGTCTTAACCTTAATTCTGCGTACTTGGCTTTCCTGACAAACCAACTTTTTGAGCCAATTTCCGATTTGAGATGTCTGGATGGTTCGTCATCTCAGACAAGCTTTCTGTATCTTTTCTATCGAGTGAAATTCTTCTGGTGTGCTACCAACAGGTTTTTGAGTGAATGTGAGCTCTTCCTTGAACGTTTTGTAAACTTCTGCTGTCGTTTGTCTTAAAATTTTGATTTCTTTTGCAATTGGAAGGACTGACCATAGAGGATATTCATGAAATTTTTAGAGAATCAATTTACGCATTTCCAACATTTTCGCCATTGTAATCTCAGTTTGGGTCGTACAAAAACAAAAATTGAATGGCATAATCTAAACTATTCCAAAGCCTACTGCATTAAAATTTTTTGATAAACGAACTTGTGTAAAAGTTATGCCAGGTTTTCAATGTCAACGTTTCTTCTGCCTTAGTCCTTAACTATCAAAGCTGTAAGGGACCGGTCGACGGCTATAGCGAAGTCTCCAATTTTGCCGGAGATCGGTACAACTCCTAACGTTCGTGTTGCTTATACTATTTTTTGCACGATCGTATTAAATTCAATTGAAATAAATTAATTTCTACTAAATACCTAAACAAAAAATCAAAAGTGACGTTTATACTTCGCGACAAGTTCAACTTGTCAAATATCATTTAATAGCGTTTAGTTCAGAGTTCTGTAAGTATTTACTTACCGACGTGTTGGTGCTATCAACCGGTAAACATATCTTACCGTCCTAGCAAAAAATATTGTAAATAGACAAAAATGCACAATTTTGCAAAAAAGTATTCATAAACAAGTGGCCTAATTGTACTATGCATTAGTACATTTGGGCTACCCAAACATGCATCAGTCACTCTTTAACAGTGGTAGTCCAAAAGTGTAAAAATTTTGTGTATGAGCGCATATGCATAAATTAAACAACACAAACACTAAATAAATATTTCACCGTTCTACATAACAGTACTGTTTTTTTAGTATTCAAAGAACTACCAGAAAATTTCAAAAAGTCGCATTTACATATAAAATACATTCTGTTTATGAATAGAATTTGGTCCAATATGCCAAAGAAATGTAGTCAATATGAGTTTAATATAGTTGTTTTCGAACTTATTAGCATAACTTCTGTATTATGTATATCTACTTCGTGCCACAAATACGTGTTTCATCAAACAGACTGAAGTTGATAGAGTTTGGAAAAAGTAATTACATAAAAAAACTCGTTTGTCTAAAATAGACAGTTGATAATGTAGATTTGTATTTAAACTTTCGTATTTTTTTAAACGTCTATCTCCTGTTTCGCATAAAATTTTAAACTCTAAAAATGGGTTTCGAACAAGACAGTGCAAACAATGACTTCTTGAAATTTAAATTATTTTCTTTCATTTTGTAAAGCGAGAAAATGCATCTTAACCGTATTTATTTACTTCTTTAAAAGCACTTTCTGAGAAATGCAAACTGAAGCTGTCGGAAAGTATCCATTAGATAATTGAAGACTTCGTTAAATTGCAGAGTGCTTTACGTAATACTACTTTTTTTCAATTGTTTTCAAGAACTGAATACTAATTGATTTATGTTTAGAGTAGCTACTTAATATCTGAAACTTGACAGCGAACTTTATCCATTGCAAAAGATATTGATAAATGGTGTCAACACATAACAAATTGTATTGTTCTCGTGAATCATTTCACACATTTTTTAGTTACATATAAACAATTCTCTACAATAATAAATTCTGAAAGCGTTTTAACTTGTCAGTGCCCACACTTTCAACGCAACTTATGAAAAATGACATAGACTATAAGTTATATTAAGCGCAAACAGGAGAAAAACGTGCTCAACAAGCTTTACATTCAATTTACCAAGAGAAAAATACATAAACATTACAAATTTTACTTACGTGTTAAGTTCGAGGTCTAAGCGAAATTTGTGGTTGAAGGCTTTAATGAGAAGCGAGGTGCGGTGAAAGTGTTTACCAGTCTGAAACAAAATAAAATTTTAGAAACCATGATTGAGATAGACAATAGCTAAGAATTCGTACGTTAAATGAGCATAGATCATTATTAGAGGCGTATATCGACTCATATAAATCACTCTTACAAATAGTGATTATGGTTTCAATTTCTATTCAAACACGCTGAATAGTTTGACGAGGGTGGAATAAGAAGCTATGCTAAAGTATATCGATGTTTTCCAAAGAAATAAGGGAGAAGGCGAATATAGATAATAATATGTACTTGCTGTTGTCAGTGTGGTAAAATATTCATCAAAAATATGGAGATATGCTTGTCAAATAAATTTGTAAAATTTTTACTTTTTTCATAAAATTGTTTTTATATTAGAAATTGATTTATTATTAAGCATTATTTTCAGTTTGTTTAACAGCAATCTTATTCGTTGTGACATTCTTCATTCAATTTTAAATTGAGAATATTGTTAGCGTACTACACAGTTTCGCATATTGGCTTGAGCGGTTCATTAACGATCATTAAACTATAGCAGCTTGGTACTTGGCTAGTCTACACCTCATCCGGTATTAACAGTAACCTGAGAACTATAATTTTTGCAGTGGTTACCCACCGAAAGTCAACGTGACATTTTTAACAATAATAAATCCTTGGGAGGCAATAGTACATTTCAAACCAAGGTAAGAAAGTACTATTATTCAGACCGATCACGTAATGTGAGTACTTTCTTCCGAGGTTTGAATACTACTTTTCTCACGGCCGGTCTCACTATGGTATAATTGTACATATTAGAGATTAAAAAGAAGTAATAGTAATTGCAAGAGTAAATAGGTATTGTGCCTCTAAGGAATCATTCTTGTTTAATCGAATTACTATTTTATTACAAACTAGCCTTGTGCTCGATGGTCAGTTTCTATACGTATTTCCTACCTTTATTTTCATGTCGATTCGAGACATTTTCCTTTTGATAAATCAGCCCTTAAATTAGTGCAAACCTATTTTTTTATTATGCTGTGATAGTTATTTGGAAGTCTTTCAGAAGCCTAAATACCAACTTCCACGTTCCTAACTTTAGAAATAACTACCACATACAGAATTTATCAGGCGGTAGGCATGTATGCTCCATGCCAGCCGGGGAAGTACCACCACCCTTACCATGGGCTGCTTAATATTGGGTCTCCGATTTTCTGAGCTCGGTAAGGGCTGCCGGTTACCTTTTCCATCATCCTTAATCTTTTCTCATCCTTATTCTTCCTTCTCGCCCTCACTGTCATCCAATCGGATGAAACGTCCCAAATTAAAAAATAAGATGGCTGTGGATTCTAGGGTAATAAATTCCGGACGTAAAATCCTGCTCCATTCGGATGTCCGGAAGGCCAGGACCAAAGCGACCACGGTCATCGAAAGCATCAACTTTCTGATGCAGTACTGCAACATCCGCGGTATCAGGTCTAATCTTAATGCTATTCACCAACATCTTGAACAATTACGACCTGATATTTTGTTTTTATCTGAAACACAAGTCTTCTCTGAAAGCTCCGAGTCATCCGACTTGCAATTTGCTCAATAACACCTTCACTCTAACTTTCGATATAAAGGAGGCGTATGTGCCTACATCAAGGACAGAATTGCTTGCAAGAGGGGTTTCTTCCTTAGAAAATAAAAATTTTGACGTGAGTTGGTTTAAACATTCTGGTCCTAATTTTGTGAAATTCAACTGTTGCATTTATAGGTCTCCTAATGACAGTAACTTTCAAGACTTCTTCGGTTACCTTAGTATGAAAGTTGACTATCTCCTGTCTCAGTTTCCATCTTGTGATATCTGAATTGTAGGTGATTTCAATGTTCATAACTCTAATTGGCTTCAGTTTTCAACTACTACTTGAGGAGGTGCAGTTCTATGTCACTTATAACCATTAGCACCTATCATAGTAGAATCTGAATTGGATTCTATTATTTCTTGATCTTCTTCATCTTCTGATGAAGAATCTATAGGTATCTGGTAATTATCATCTGTTATTGCAATATCGGGAGCTTGTGTTTCATCAATTATCACACTAGAATTGGACACATCTGAATCAGCCTCTTCATATCACTGTAAAACGGTTTCGTCGAAATTTTGATAATTTGGACGAATGCTGCGCTTCCTAGTACTGGATGCCATTATTCTAAAAATTAATATTTTGTATATGTGCAATCTATAAATAGATTTATTGTACATGTAGTGAGGTTATATGAAGCATTATTATTAGCAAATCAATTATAAAATTACTATCACAAACACACAGCACAAATCATTATGTAATACTTAAATATACAAAATTTATTGTACAAATAGTGAGGTTATGTGAAGTATTATTAATATTATTAACAAATCAATTATAAAGTTACTGTCAAAAGCACACAGCAAAAATCATTATGTAATACATAATTATAAAACATTGAAAGACTTACCAATGTTATTCAAATCAATGACAGCACATAATATACTTAATTTTATAATTTGCATAAACAAAGTGTCACTTACTCACGTTCACTATGAACTAAAACACATGCGCGACATCTGATCGCCAACGCCATCGGTCCGCCGGTAGAAGAACCAAAAACAACATGTACAAATATACGGGTATGGAAAAATATTATCGCGGGTCTCACTTATAATAAGTAAAACAAAGATAGTACAATCAGTTCACGCGTTCACGAGATAGAATACACAACAAACTAAAAACGCTGATGCCATACATGCGTCGTTTTAGTAGGCTAGTATCAATGACACATTTAATTGCTACTGTCAAGGAGAATTGAAAATCAGTGCAGATCCTTATGTCCATCTTGCCAACGTCACCAAATATGTACCCGCTAAATCAAGATTAAATCTATATGAGAGTTTCACACATATACGAAGCCTGTTTCTGCAAAATTCAAGGAATTGCAATGCTATTTGCTCTTGAATTTTAAAATCCTAACTCATTTATGCAAGTAGAGTGTATATATATATATATATATATATATATATATATATATATATATATATATATATATATGATGGATATACAGGGTTACTACAAATGATGGTCCTGATTTCGATTGCATATGTCACTGGAATATTATGTATTAAAACCATTTTGGTTGGTACCGCTGCAAGGAAAAGCTCATAAAGTTTTGTTTACATTGATTTCGGTATGTATCAATTGTTTCTTAAGTCCATTGTTGACAGTTTTGTGCAATGGCTGAATTTGAAAACAAGGAAGCATTTTGTGTGCTAGATTATCACGTTAACCAATCAGTTATTAGTGTTCAACGTCACTTTAGAACCAGATTTAATGAAGATCCTCCTAGCAATCATTCTATTCGCAGTGGTACTTGAAGTTTAAGAGAAATTGCTGCATTTGTAAAAAGAAATCAACTGAAAGGCCGTCAGTGAGCAATGAAGTTGTGGAGCAGGTAAGGGATAGTTTTACCCGCAGTCCACAGAAATCTACTGTTAAATGCAGCAGAGAGCTCGGTATACCACAGCCAATAGTTTGGAAAATTTTACGTAACCGTATTAAATTCAAACCTTACAAACTTCAACTGCTTCAAGCATTAAAACGAAATGACAAAGTTAAAACACTCTCTTTTTGTGAGAGCATGCAAGTCCCCTGTGATTTTTTCTTGTGGGGATACATCAAGGATTAAGTGTATACACCACCATTACCACAGACCATAGATGTCCTGCGATGGATTGCCAATTCCATCGAAACAATCAATCAAGAAACACTCGACAACGTATGGCGAGAGCTTGATTACAGGCTTGACATCTGTCGTGTCACAAGGGGCTCCCATATTGAACATTTGTAATTCTGAATACCTGTTATGAAACTTTTTGAGTTTTCCTTCAAATGTAACTATTTTTTATATTTGTAAAACGAATAAAACTCGATTTATGTATGCTTGAAATCATAAACATCATTTCTAATAACCCTGTATATATATATATATATATATATATATATATATATATATATATATATATATATATATATATATATATATATATATATATATATATATATATATCAGAGTACTACTTGACGACTCTCCAGACCAACTATTTTTAACCTGAAGCTGCTTATGGTAGGATATCATGTGCACTTAAGTGTAATACTTTATTCAGACATACTAAAACAGCGGACAAACGAGGAATGAGAGTCGACTAAACTCGTATTATCAGACGGCGGAGAACGTACGACAGTTTCCCAGTTGCAACACTAGGGAAAACGTGTATAGTATGAAAGTGACTAAACGTACAAGAAAATATTCAATGAAAATGTCACAATCAACGTGGAAGAAAATTCTGACCGGAAAGTCACAACAAAACATAAACTGACTGATATTTGCAGTTCAGCACCGAAAGAAAAAATAGTTAATCCCTCTAAATTTCAGAAAAATTTACCGAAAATTTAAATTACAACCCCTAGGGAAGACGTTTCCACGCTAACGTCATGAGAATCTAATTTGAATGGTTTCGCACCCAAATATCTAGAACCAACTTCAAAGTGACCTACAAAACCCGATCATTCTGATGGAACTGATGTCATCCTTCAGTTGAGAACAAAGTGTTCTGCAAGGTGTTGAAATTGTTTATGTATTTATTATTTAATAATTTTCTTTAGTTGGAGTGAATTAATTTCATCGCCTCCACAGTTACTACTAAATGTTCCTATTACCTGAAACTTTACTCAAAGTCTACCCGTACCCTTACTTAGTTGTAAAGTCTATTGAAATAAGTAGCTCCATACATGTAGGTATGATACACAAATATACAGGCCGTAAATAGAGCAGTCACCCATGTATTTTTCTACTACATTACAACAACAAACAGAGGACCAGAAAAGCGAAAATAGATGTGTGAAAGTTTTATGCGGTAAAAGTGTTATCAATCGAGCCTCAATTATTGAGATAAATGATTGATTGACACAATTCGCAAGATACAAGGACATCCTTTACAACGACTACAACGTGGAATACAGTTTACAGTAAACGTGATACTAAATCTTGAAGAATTTACACGTATTGGATTATAAACATGTAAGATTATATTTTATAAATTTGAAACAATGAAAATGTTATTATTAGTTTTTGTTATGAACGAATAAGTTCAAAGATAAATATGTAATTAAAAATTATTATTAATTTTATTAAATACATAAATAAAAGTTTACCTCGGTAGGATTCGAACCTACCTCTAGCAAAGTACAGGTCGGTGGTTCGAATCCTACTCGAGGTAAACTTTTTATTTATGTATTTAATAAAATTAATAATAATTTTTAATGAAAATGTTGATTATTAATACGAAATTCAATTTTCCTATTTATTCCGTATATTATTTAATACATAAGTGGACAATGTTCCGCTATTTGACAAAAGTTGGCATGATTATCGGAGGGTTGGACATCTATCAACAATCCTAAAACGTTAGTGATTTTTTATCAGTATAATATGTTCTTTTGTGAGCGAATAGTCGAGTTTTGGGTCAAATAAGCGTCATTTGATGGTAACTTTTGATTTTAAATTTGAAGAAGTCTGTTGCTGAGGCACATCGGTTGCTTGTAGAATCCTATGGTGTGGCGGCCTTAAGTAAGAGCAATTGTCGTAGGTGGTATCACAAGTTTCAGAACGTTGAATTTGATATCGAAGGCATAGAATGTAGCGTAAGGCCGATAGTGTACGAAGACACGGAATTAAATCATTATTGGATCGGTTGAAAACATTGAGAACGATTTAAAAGAAAAGGAATGCTGAGAAACGAGGAATTTGGATTTTTGACATACGAAATTCGACTTGCCAGATATAAACGAAAGGTTTTCCTGCAGTATACCATCACACTGGTGATGAAAAATGGATCCACTACAACAATCCAAAAACGAAAGAATTCACGGATACTATCAGGCCGGCCATGTGTCAATATCTGTAGCACACCTGCCTAACTGAAATCATCAAAAAAATTAGAGCAACAAATAGTTTCAGATTGTAGGAAATTAATCTTGAAGCGGAATATTTCATTTTTTTTTGTTTGGCATTTGATAAATAAAACACAAATTTAATTAATTAATTAAAAAACTTTTGACATATTTGTTTATGGTGATAAATAATTCTATATCCTTACCATATTTTCTTTGAACAGAAAAGTATTTACCACGTTAATGCATGCATCAGTGGTTTATTAGAATCTAAAGAGCCAGCGTCCTTTACCAAAAATTTTAATTATTTGCTAATTATCCCGTGTAAATCTAATCTCGCAGAAATCAACAAATAATTAATTTTATAATCCCGTATATTTAAAAAAACATCGATTATTTCTACGTGAGAGTATCATCTCCCAATCACAACCGGAGGGCCCCTGCACGATGCCGTCCCGGCCTACCGAGGATCCTTTATAAAACCGCGAGACGCGTTACCGTAAAAAAATGTCTGTCGGGTCTTTTCCACGATATCTTGCTACTCGTGCGCCAATACGGTCCATAGCCTACTTCCTGCCTGTGCGTTGAACTGTTGCACCGACCACTTGCTTGTAGATACGTTTCGCCGACGGTACCGAATCAAGTGAATCCTGACCAGAAGCCTGATCGCTTATTGCGATAACCCAGACTTGGAGGAGAAGCCTGACCGCGCGCAAGCCTCTTAAACGCGTTACCTAGTTCCGCCGATCTGTAGACTACCGCGTTAGTTTACCTCTGACATCGTTCATCATTTATCGAGATACTCCGCCGCCATTCCCTGAGAATCTTCTTTATATAACCCAGCTGCTGGTTGATATACTCTAAGGTTAACAGCAAGTAAGTTTGATTGCACCACATTAGACAATACAAAAACCAGCCGATATTACGACGGGATTAGATCCCGAAGTCATCACAAACAAACATTACATAATACACAAATCGAACGGTGTACCTACGGGATTTGACGCCCATCTTTCATTTACTCCAGTGGGAAGAAAGGTCATCGCCTTAATTGTACTACTTCCCAGAAGATTCATCAGCACTAAACGGGTTAGTCCCAGATTATTATAAATGGCCATTCACTAAACATATATTACCCCTACAAATACCAATACGCCTAACACCAGGCAAAAATTAGCAATAAAAAGACGAGCAACGCCCGCAACCTGGAGATAATATCAATACCAGACTCCGTATTTTAGAGGTCACCCGAGTGATCCTCCAGCTATATAAAGAAGAAACCGCTGTGCGTTTGCGTAATTAATTGCAACAAATGTGATCAAACGTCTCGCGAACCGATTGCAATTCGTTAGATGTCCACGTAATGTGAGTCCTCTAATAATATTTCTAGCGAGTATAGCGAATAAATTTACACGCACCTGAAAAACTAATTCGTTCCCGAAGGTTTTTACCAGCATCATCATCATTTACGAACGTTGTACGTATAAATTCTTTCATTTTAATGGGGAGGACAATCGCGTAAGTAATGAACATTAGTTTATTTTATTCCAGACAATTGAAATAAGTGTTTACTTCCGGTACCATAGGGATAAAATCTCGTGTGAGTAATGAGATTCGTATGTATTAAACGCGAAACCGAATTAATGCAGAAACATTTTCCTGTCGTACTTTAGTTAACATTCAATATTAAAAATTATTCCCTGATAATTAGATTAAATACTTTCATATCTAATCACCAGAATCCGGTACGCCTGTAGTTTGTTCATTTTAATATCACAAACCGTAGTAAGTTACATTTTATATTACAAACATAAGAATGCATGTAAAGGAATACACCTATTCAGTCCGACAACAAAATCATATATATATATATATATATATATATATATATATATATATAATATTAAACACTTTATTTAGTCAGGGAATCGGTCAAATAGTGGTATACAGGTAATAATTAATCCACCACTTTAGAGAGTAATCCTCATTATATTTAAATCAATATTTCGCTACTGATTTGGTAGCTTCATCAGGAATACTAAAAGTTAATGATAACAGTTGATATAAGTACATTAGTCCACCAAAGGCAACTTACATATGTTGAGGTAATCACTAAACAAACTAGTTACTAACATCTAACACAATTAACAATTAAAATTGATTAATGTAATCATAAATTTACGAACTAAAATACATCTGGAGCAGACATGTTGTGTGAATTTCATCTGACAGAAATTTATGACAGAGATATAACTTAAAGAACCTTGACAAGCTTAAGTGCGCCAAATTTGAATTTTTCTAAAATCTTATATACACAGTGAAACTAAATTTATGTTGTTGAATAAGTACCAAATTGTTCTTATGTAAAACTACTATTATATGTTATTTAAATACTGACAATATGTAGGTGTACAGGTTACTCAAGTTTTCCACGTCACTGTTTGTATTCATGCTGTTCAGTGTATGATTGATGTGACACATTTCTAAGATTAACTTCCTTTTTTTGTTTTTTTCACATGTTAGAATTTTAGTTTCTTCGAAATTCATTTTATGGTCATGTACATTGACATGATTTGCAAGAGCACAAGCTTTGGGTTTAATTCTACAGTCACTTTTATGTTGGGTAATTCTGTTCCTGAGTCTTTGTGTAGTTTGTCCAACACATATCTTCTGACATTGAGAACAAGGAATGGAATACACTACATCGCTTTTATAATATTTATTAGTTTTATCTTTAGTCGCACTAAAAAGTTTGTAAACTGTGTCTATGTTAAATTTAGCAATTTTTACAGGTAAGTTTTTGCAGATTCTTTCTATTAGATGAGTTAGACCTTCTATGTACGGAAGTTTTTTATATTGAATCATTTCTTGACTATTGTCACTATTGTTCTTTTCTACCTTGGTTTGTGGATGGTTGTAAATTAACCTCTTCAACAGGCTTTTTGGATAATTGTTGTTGATTAATAACTGGATCAATTTCTTGTAATTTTTTTCTTTTAAGGATTCATGACAAATATTATTTATTCTATTTTTAATGCTAACACTAAGTTCACTTTATGGTTTAGAGGATGATTTGAGTTATAATTTAAGTATCTACCAGAATTGGTAGGTTTTTGGTACCAATCAAGTATAATATGATTCGACTCATTTCTGATAACCTTAGTGTCTAAAAAAGGAACTGAATTGTCAATCTCACTTTCGATTGTAAATTTAATATATTGATCATAATTGTTAAAAACATTGAGGATGTCAACCTCAGTACCTTTTGGTATCGCACAAATAATATCATCTACGTATTGAAAAATGAATGGTAGCTGAAATTCTAAACTATTACAACAAACCTGAAGTAAGTCGTTCATAATAATATCTGCTAAAATCGGGCTGAGACTTGAGCCCATCGGTGTACCAAAAATTTGACAATAAATTTCATTACTGAAGCTGAAATAAGTAGTATCGAAGATAAATTTGATAATTTCAATAAACCTATCTTTAGGTATGTTGCAGTTACTCTCAATCAACAACCAATACTTTTCAATAATCCTAATAACTAGTTCAATCGTAAGATTAGTAAACAATGAAACGACATCCAATGAAATCAATACAAAACCTTCAGGTAACTTAAAATTGTTCATAGTGTTAGCGAATTTAAAGGAGTCCTTTATTCTAAACGTTAAGTTATTGATAAAGGCTTTATATAGAATATCAGCCATAAACTTGGCAATTTTTTGATTAGGACCCCCGACTGAAGAAATATATATATATATATATATATATATATATATATATATATATATATATATATATAGATGATTAGAAATTACATTGGTATAGCTATGTAATTCACATAGTAAGAAATTTCATTAATTTGTACAAATGGTACATTTAGATATATAATATTAGGTAGGGACGATTAATTAACATTGAGATGGATCTAAATTTATATAATTCATAATAATATGTTAATATAATAATAAACAACATATTACATATAAGTATAAGGTATGTTAGTTATCGTAATGCAATAAATCAATTTCATTATTAGTTTGTAGGTTTATTTAAGTATAATTTTCCCAAAAGACATGAATAACAGGCTGTAGATAACAAACGTGATGTTAAAACTAGTATTAGGCAGATATCAATGTCACAATTACAGTGTACGCAGACAAGATATGTGAAAACGTTCGTGTTAGTGCGAAAACGTAATATAAGTGCTAAAATTGAAGAACAAACAGGATAAATACATCGGTTATTAACAATAAGACATAAATAATCCAGCAGTTCTGGAATAATTGTGAATAATTAACATTTACAGACTTAAAGTAGTGATATTTAACAATTCTGTGCAAGTCTTAGAAGAACTTATAAACTTCCAAAAGTGTGAAAATAAATTAATATAAGACATGAACAATAAGGATATACAATTTCACAAACATTAGGGTGCTCTAAGAATGTAAAATTATACATTTAAAAATTATTGTATTGATTTGAGGTTATGTTATTTCCTCGCATAAAAATTATATAAAATTGTTACGGATTGGGACCAATTGGTCTAATTAAATTATAAGAGGTAAAAATAGTAAAGTAGCCTCAATTTCAAGTCACAAATCACTATATTAGTGACTATTTTACCAAATTTAGTTTTTAAGGGTATATGAAAATTTCAGATAATTTTCCTTTCAAATTGGCCGTAGGCGTTTAAAGGATGTGTATTTATATGTAGTAGCATCCCACATTCACGTGGCAATCAATTCCAGGCTTGAAAAGTGCATAAAATTAGTATAAATTCAATAAATCAATGTAAAAGTTAACATGTCTATTAAGTGGAACAAGTAGTTCGTGTAAGGACTTATTTTATTAAAAAAAATTGTGTAGATTCCAAAAATGTTGTTAGTTTTAAGATAGATTAAGAGGTTCAAGAGTTATGTGCTTTTGAAATGAAATTGAAAATTAAGAAACGCATTAGCCAATCATAATTGAAGAAATATTTGAAATAGTTGTTGATAACAAATGATGAATGTGGTTTCTAACGATTTGCATATAAATAGAAGTGCTGGAGGATTAGTAGCTCTCTCTGTTTTCTCTGTTCCAACACCTTGCTAAGCAAGATGTCACTAAATTTTTGCTCGTAAATATTTTAAATAAAATAACGTCACTTTCATATAATTTAAGTGCGGTTTTAGTATCGGCAGTTTAAAACAAGTGATATTCATTTCTCGGTAATTTAAAATAAGGTTAGTTTACCTCTAAATAAATTCGGTTGTTATCGACAGCTACGAGTGAAAATGTTTTCCGGAGATTCGATATTGTTTTTAAAGTTTTGTTTTCGTTTGACATAGATTTTGTTAGTTGTGTTTTTCCGTTTTTCTATTATTATATTTTTATTATTGGAAGCGTGTTTAATTTAAATAACCTTCAAACTAATGGTGCATTTCAAAAATTATTTTGAAATGAAAAGGTTAATCAATTGTAATGATCCTGAAAACAAAGAATTATCATCTACGAAGAAATATTAGTGAAATTTACTTAAACGAATAACCATTAATAAAGGAGCAGATTTGGATATCAAAGAAGCAGGTTTGGATTTCAAATGAGCTGTTTTCAACGGTCAAATCCAGCATCGTAAAGAAGATAAAGAGGCCATTTGAGTGAGTGTACCAATTTTATTTATGTAATTGTTGATATTAATAATTTCATTTGTGTGTTAATTATGTGCATATTTTGTAATAAACATGATGTGCGACAATTTGTATTTATGTCCAAAGGGAACATTAATTGATCTAAAAATAAATGCGCTATGAATGCGTATCCATAGCGCATGCTGAGATATTATACATTTGAAGATTTTTTTTATGTACAGGGAGTTGCACATATTTCGATGCAATTTAAAAATTATATTTCTATTTCTTTGAACGAGTTGAATATAATAAAATATAAATGAGCGACAACTCAATGTGAATTAATCACATTACTTATAATTATAAAAATTCAAAATCAGAATATAAATCGGCAAGCTAACAATTTACATTCTCATATAGTTTTAAAGTGTCTTCTAAATTTGATCCCCATCCCCTATGAAGAGTCTTTATATGCGACTGTTAAGCCAGTTACGCAATTCATTAAATTAAAAATATCAGTTCAAGTGGCTTCCCAAACGTAGCCTAGCATAGATTAAAAATATCCCCTGTAAAAAAAATAATAGTTCAATGATATATATATATATATATATATATATATATATATATATATATATATATATATATATATATATATATATATATATATATATATATATATATATATATATATATATATATGAATAGCCATACGCACCAATGTCACCTTGAATTATGCATTATTTTGAAACTGACCTTCTCACAAACGCATGCAGTCATAGCTCCCGTTTACAAGGCAGGCCTAATAATTCTTAATAAATTATAAAATGTCATCAGTGTTAGGATTATTTTGTTATAACGCGAGTACCCAATAGACGTAAGTGTCATATTAATTCCAAATTTCCACAAAAACGTCTCCGGATCCAGTGATCCGATCACCTGCAGTTCAAGGGCGTCCAACCAGAGCGGGAATCCCAAGGAAGGTGACATATTATATTATTGTACCTATTTTAGTTTCTTTTTCAATTTATCATAGTCTTAAGTCAGATATTTAGAGCTGTAAGAAATAGGCAATATACGTTTATACCATTATATTAGAATCATTTAGTGTGAACAGTGTTTAGCCAAAACTATCTATTCCAACGAACCCAACCCCGCCTAACTAGTACAAGACCCGAGTGAGCTAGACCGAGGCAAATTAAAATAAACAATTTTAATTATTGTAAGCAAAGTGGCTTAAAAGAAATTAAACAAATTCAAAATTAGCTTAATATTTTTATAATTTATACAGGTGAAGTACAAAAAACTATTTATTCAATCCTAACAGTAAGTGATTTCAATCAAAAGTAAATTGAAACAATTAACACCTAGAGTGGTTAAAATTAAGTACTATATAATTATATCTATACTTCATACTGGAAATAAGATTGAAAAAATAACCAGAGTCATTTATTTTTCTATTTGTTTGACAAATTAAAACAATTATTAGTGAAAGTTAATTATAATTACATTCAAAATCAGAGCTACCAAAGTGGCTCAATGAGATACATTTTTTTATTACTTCAATACTTCGCTGCCTTGTTAGAAAAGTTACTTGCAGAAAATGATGTTCAATGTAGTGGCGTGTGATTACTTAACCCTTATAACACCAAGCTTTTTTTCTTGCGTGCGATACCAAGCGGGGTGCATTTGCACCCCATGAATTTTTTACATATTCAGACAATTTAATATTTTGCTGCACAATTTTACTCAGTTGGGTTCTTATTGACTAAAAAATCTATAACCAGTTAACTGTAACTTTTATTCAAATTCATATTCAACATATATAAACAATGTGCAATTATTTTTTATTTTTGCAACTTACGCACAATATTTGCTTTTGAGAATGTTCTAGGCAAACAAACTGGTTACAATCTACACAACACTGTCTTGACTTCCTGTCCTTAACCCTTGTACAAAGATAACATCGGCCCTGACTTGGTTGTGGTAGGTCTTGTGGGGATCTTTCTTTTTCAATTTCTGGGAGAACCTTATTTTTGTAAACGAATCACTATGTTGTCTTTGGATAAATCTTTGCCTAATTGATGGAGAAACCTTCTTCTTGCATCTAAATGGCCCTTTTCATAATCAGGATTAGCCATGATCCATATTTGGAATGCATTTATTGCGGCAATATCAATCATATGATAAAAACATTGCCATAGGCCACCTAGCAGTCTTTCTTTGCGTGGTGTACTTTTGTGACTTTTGGTCTGTTGCATCTACCGCACCTTTAGTACCGTTGTAATGTAAGATCATGTCTGGTTTGTAGTCTACATCTTCACCATTGACTTTGTCATCTTCATGTTCGCTGAAAAGCAATATGACTGCGCGGATTTTTTTTGGCACGTATGAAACCAAAGCGAACATACAAGAAAGTACTGGCTTTACTGGAGATGGCAATAGTTCGCTCGGTATAAATGTTTTATTTTTACGTAGCGTTCCACAGAGTGTCAACTTTTTTTCCCAGGGTTTATCCGCCAGCTTAAGACTTGTAAAAAAAT
Organism: Vesta saturnalis; assembly: GCA_036346205.1. Classification (NCBI taxonomy): domain Eukaryota; kingdom Metazoa; phylum Arthropoda; class Insecta; order Coleoptera; family Lampyridae; genus Vesta; species Vesta saturnalis. The sequence continues at coordinate 4,333,737 of JARFJB010002021.1, forward strand.
TATCGGTTGTTATACCGTATCCTGTACCTAAATGGTCAACAAAATCAAAAACTACCCGTTTGCCTTAGTTTTTTCTGGTTTATTGTTTACTTTTACTAAAAAACAGATAAGAGCTGGCTACATGACGCAGAATATGACACAAAAATTATCTAAATACACCTGCATGTTCACAGTATAGTTAGAACCACAGTCCACTAGAGCCCAAATCTTAATGCCGTACTTTGCCGGTTTACTTTTCATATACACGCGGAATGGTGCCTTACCTAGGAATGGTACTAGTTGTTCATCAACACACAAATGATGACTTGGGTTGTGTACAACTTTACAGTTTGAGACAAGTTTTTCAAAAATATCCTTCACAGGTGCCAATTTATCAGTAAGTCTTCTCTCTTCCCTTATCTCAAAATTGTCAAAGCGCAAGAATTTTGTTAGAAAGTTGTATCTATTCTAGAAAGAATTGCGGGAATAATGGGCCGACAGTAAGCAGGATCGCTAGTGAAAAGCATTTCAATGGGTTCACTACTACCTTCTATTTCTGTTGTATTCGTGGTTGCATATCTTTTAATGCTATTGGGATTCTCAGCATTCCTTTGATCAAAGAATTGTTTAGCTTTATGGTTAGTTTCTGTCGCAATAATTTCGAGTATATCTGGAGTAAAAAATAGAAAAAATGATTCTTTTATGCTGGATATTGCAGAATTTGGACCTGGAGTAACGGTAAGTATATTTGCTTTTGAGCGTCTTGAAATCCTACTTACTGGTAACTTAGACCAATTCGTACCATCTTTAGCAACGTAAAAAGGTTCATTATCAGGCAAGTTCGATTGGTCAACTCGCTAGGGTTCTACATCCTCATCGTCATCATTTGCACAAATTACATCATCAACTTCTTCTTCATCAGATACGTGGTCCCTATCTTTTATATCACTTGCCTCACTCTCTTCTATCATCATGTCGTATTCTGGATCGTCCACTTCAAGTAACATTAACATTTCTGCTTCGGTGAGATTTTTCTCATCTGGAAAACGTAACGCACTCATTTTCAACATGAATTTACACTAACTGTAAAGTTAAATGCTAACTCTATGCGGTCTAGGACAGTAATGGCGTACAATGTTAGTGTTGTCAAGTAGTATTCAGCAGCCGGCGCTTGCGCATAGTAGAACCTATTCATAATACGCATACGCAAATTTGGAAAGTGTCCTATACCAAGCGGGGTGCGGGTGCATCCCAGAGTCTAATATCTCAAATATGTTTGTTTCAAAAAACATTAAATATGAGACAATATGTAGGAAGTGTTCAAAAAACTAAAAACTACAATTACCTAAAAGACCAAAAGTCACAAATTTTTTTTCAAAGCTGTGACCGTAATACTGACATTGGGGTGCATTTGCACCCCGCTTATTATAAGGGTTAAGCTTGTTACATAACCACTGCTACAAAAAGGAATTCTAGAACACCAGTAAACCTCCTAAACAAGAAGCTAGCTTTCGAGAGAGTAACTACCTGGATCGACATCTGTGCCTTGTTCACCAAACTATAAAATAGCGTACAACAATTTATAAAGGATTTGGTATGAAACGGTAAGCTAACAAAGCTAATTTAGGATCTATTTCTGCTTGTACCTTCCGTACTTCTTGATATTTTTCCAACACTCTATTCTTTTTCTATTTGTCACAAGGAACCAAGTTTTAAACAAAAATCTGGAAACTTGAATTTGTAGCAGAACACTATAACACAAAAAATTACACTCACGTACACACTATATCAAAACAAAAAAAGGTGTTTCAGTAGGTAAGCTATCATCAGTGGTCAACGATTACGAACTATGTGTATGCTATTAGAGTAAAACGCGTCGTTGCTAATTTAGTGAGTGGGTCCTAAGTAGCTTGAGCATTCTTCATCGGCATTGTTTATTTGTTTACTTTTGAAAATCTCTAAACATTCATGACAATCATTTTCGTACTTATTGTTTACATGCTTGATTAAACATACTTAATTCCCATGACAATTTTAATATTACGGCAAGCAATTTTGATAGATCTTTTAGTTTTCCCTACATACATGATCACAAGTTCTATTGTCAATTGTATAAATTCCCAACTAGATCTGCTTATGCACTTGATTCTAGATTGACTAAAAACGTGTGCCAAATATGTTCTGAAATTGTTTTTATGTTAACTGAGGTAAACATCTCATATAGTCCTTTTGCATATCTAGGATAGCTTGACTTCAATATAATTATATAATTGGATTAATATTCCTCATTAATTTCGAAATTATAATTGAGAATTACTAACCACTGATGAATTTTCTGCATACAATGGGTTGTGCAAGGAAATGGATATATAGTTAAGAAACATAATTTTATTACGTTATGTACCACCAGATGGCAAGTAAATAAATAGGAAACCGTTACATTAATATAGATCCCAAGGAAATGTTTCTAATTAAAGAATTCAGGGACGTTTCGAGTGTTCCCATTTAAATAGAAAATAGAAAACTACATTCATTAAGAAAATGTGCAGCGTTAAACTATTTGGTAATCTTGAGAATGGCAGAATAACATGGAGTGATTATTTATCTAGCAGTTTCTGTGTTTTTATTTCAGTTGAAATTGCCAGTATTAACTAACAATCCAGAAAAGTAATTTTATGTAAACAAGTTCAACTTTATGTATAAAACCCTTGATTCTAATATAACCCCAAATGGATTTCCGAATAAAATCTAAATAAACAAATAAAAGTTTGAATAAAAATTCATACAGATAGAAGTAAATAAAAATTCAGCGAGATGAATGCACTTGGTGGTGGTATATTTCCATATAAAATGATTGAATTCTAGGTTTATAATAAATTCAAAGCAATAAAATAGAAAATATTGTTTCATAAAAATGCATGACTGCATTTAGATTATTTTTGCACAAAAATCTTCTATTAAGCGCAAGTACGAGGCAGCATACCTTACATTACATGTACAAGTACGTACGTATAGCGCTTTTATATTAAATACATTAAAATAGAGTCTAAACCGAAAGTATATAGGTATAGAAGTACATAAAAAGTTATTAGTATATTTAGATAGAATATTAAAAATGATAATTAAATTAAGTGCTACTATTGTAGTACGTACAGATCCAATTTAACAACCCTACCTCTAATTAATGTTTTTTAGGTAGTTACTGTGTATGATTTTTGCAAGCGAAAGTAGAATTCTATCATCTATTTTTTTACTTTTCCGTTTTCTTTGTCGCCTCACTGTACGTCGCCAACGTCAATCGCTTTGTAACATACAAGACGATTAAGCTTGGATAAGGTTCGCTTCTCAGCTAAACGTGACCAAAAACGCTGGGTTACATGATCGCTAATGGTATAATTCTGGGCTAAAGGGTTTCCATCTCGACTAAGTGTGACCCTATTAATGGCCACTCTTGTACAACTCTTGAGTTTGTTTATAGTTAAAGGGGTTTCTGCCGTGGTCAAGTGCAACTTCGCTGGAAAGTCTATATCTTGGCGAAGGGGGTGTTAATCACATCTAAGCGCGTTTCCACTAGGATTGGTTCATTTAGAGGTCGAAGCTTGTTTCTCAGGTATAAAAGCTCTTACCTAGCCAAACCACTGTGGTCCTGAACAGGCTAAGTTTGGCCTACCGCACTAAAGCACTCAGGAATACTTATGATGATGGTTAGGGGAATATAGGATTGCCAAGAGATGCTTATGAACAGCTACCTTAAATTTTTCATGTCATAAATAAGAGGAAAGTAGGAACAATGGTGATCATTTCAGAGTTTAAAAGCCGTGTAAAAGAATGTGGATTGTGCCAGTTTTGTGCAAGTTGAGTTTTGTACAGCATATTGATTATGTGAACTATCAAGCTGGGTATTTCTAGAAAAGGTGGCCCGACATGGTTGGTACACGTTCCAACCGCACTAGGCGTCGTGAAATAAGCGGGTTGCCAAGCTAACTACAGTGGTAGTGGGCGTGGTCGATATAAGGAGTAAAATGATGAAAAGGTAGTTCCAAACCCCTTAGACTTACCATAAGCCTACAACTAACAAACGCAGTGCGGGAAAAATTGTCTCTAGGCGCCACTACAACCTTAAATTTTGCTAAAATAATAGTCTTAGGCGGGATGGTAAATATTTTTTTTTATTGTTTATTGGCGTTATGGCAGGAAGCTACACGTCAATATTAATATAAATTAACAATAATAATAAGACAATTAATTACATTATTAATAATAAATTACAATATTAATAATAAATTACAATATTACAGTAAATTACACTAAACAGACAAAAGAACACTAACAAGAAGACAAACTTATATTACATTTTCATCATCTAACTATTCACGGTAATTGTAGCACGCTTTCTGTATTAATAAATTTTTTATTGCTGATTATAAATTTTTTATTGCTGCCCCAAGGACACGAACAAAACAAACAAACCCGAACTACTAGAAAAAACAGTCATCTACTCGCCCAATAGTTTTCCGACCAACCATACCAACGGCCATCGGACGGTAGAAATAATTAAACTAAAAAAAATTAAAATCCATAATTCGATAACCTAACATAACCTTACACTAAAATATTAACTCACCTAATCATCTGCGGGTCTAACCTTTAAATCTTTGGAATTCCATATGCCCCTATAATCGCCTTAGGCCTCCGATAATTCATACGTCTGATACGATACTTTTTTCTTTATATAAAAAGGTCCTATAAACTTAGATACTAACTTCGCGGAGAAATAACGCGAAGCGTCCGGTAAAACATAATTCTTTCTCCACACTTACTTATTTACTTGAAAAGTAGCTAATCTCCGTAAGTCATAATGCTTCTTGCTCTTAATATAAGCAGCATTCAGTCTTGCCTTAATATCATCATAAACTTCTCGAAAACCGTTTCCTCTAGGAATCAAAATTCTCTATGCGCAAACGCGACATTGCTCAGGTTATCTCCCTCTATAAGCTCTCCGTGTCTCGTCCCATCGAGCTTCATTTCTCTCCAAAATTCGGTATCATTCCGGTAACTTCATGAGTAGCTGTCCTAATTGCACCAGCCATCTTCGCTAATACGTATCCCAATTTCTCTGATTGTCTTCGATATAGGATGCTAACGTAGCCTTCATTACACGGTTAACCCTACACGTTGGATTCGCCTGAGGGTGATAATTGGTATTAAAAATGATCTTAGCATTATCCGACGCTATCATCATTTTGCTACAAAGCTCACCCCGAAATTCTGATCCGTTAATATATAACACACATAAAGGTACTACAAACAGTAAGAACGCATTCTCTTCAATATTATTCACAACACTCGTAGCCGTAGCCGTACGTAAGGGGAAAAATAACACAAACTTCGTAAAATAATCTGACACTACTAAAACAACTATAACCACTTTTAGACTTAGTAAGAAGTCCCACTATATCTGTCGAAATCATTTTCCACGGTATGTCAATAACTGGATGCTAAATCATAAGTCCGACCGGCAATCGTTGTTCGGGTTTATGCGCTATACATACTTCACACTTAGGCCAATAATACAATTTCGCTACACGGTCATATGTCTAAAATATTCCTGAATGTCCTGCAGTTCTTCATGATATTTTCTTAATAATTCGCAACGTTTTGCTTTCGAAACTACTTCACGCCAACTCTCTGCGTCTTCACGTAAATTAGGGTAACAACATTTGACATACTTTTATAACTTCCCATTTTGAACTGCCCATTACGGGCATGCGATCGGTCGATTCTCAATACAACTCTTCATCCTCTCGATCCACTTATCTTCCACTACATTCTTTTCAGTATTGTATTCCACGGTTGTGTCACTATAGGTATTATCTTTACTAGATGTCTCCTTAATAACTGGAATTGAACGCGATAAGGTGTCGGGTACTACATGATCCGTAATAACGGCAAACTTAACAAATTTAATGTATGATCCAAGTTTCTCTATTGACCATAACACTGCCAAACACTCCTTCTCCGTAGTCGAAAACTTCTCGTCAATGATCTACTATTATAGCATTAAAAATTATTATTAATTTTATTAAATACATAAATAGAAGGTTTACCTCGAGTAGGATTTGAACCTACGACCCGTACTTTGCTAGAGAACCGCGCTTACCAACAGCCTTATCGAGTTTCAAGCCCCAATCGATGTAAATATTGTCTTTATGTATGTAGAACTGATGTAAATATAATAAATAAATATAATACTATTATAACATATCACCTTCTCACTCCGTCAATAGTCTGAGTTGAAACTAGCCAATTCGATAATCTGATGCGCCAGTTTGTATCGTAAACGGTAAACTAAAATCGGGACATGTCAAAATTGGTGCTGTCACTAAACAAACAATTCATAATAATATCTAGAGCTTCGCTACATTCCTCAGTCCATTCAAAACGTACATTTTTTTCAACAATTTCGTAAGGGGATCAATAATAGACGAAAACTGTGCTATAAAACGACGATACCAAGATGTCATATCGATTATTCTTCTGACTTCAGTAACTGTAGTCGGAACAGGGATCTTTAAAATAGCTTCTACTTTCTCGGGATCAACAGATAAACCCATAGAATTCACAACATAACCTAAATAACATAATTCGTTAAACCTGTTCCGATTCAAAACGCTTAAACACTTCCGTTACCACTTCGATGTGTTTCTCAAATGTTGATGTACAAATAATTGTATCGTCAAGGTAAACAGACACATAAGGTTCCAATTCTGGACCAACAACATTACCAATTAAACGTTTCCACAATCCCGGTGCATTCACTAAGCCAAAATACATTCTTTTAAACTGATAATGTCCTCCACCGTAAACGCTGTATACTGCCTTGAATCTTATACCATAGAAATTGCCAATACACAGACTTAATATCTAATGGCGAAATAAACTTTGAGTCACGAAGACGATTGAGAATTGACGAAACATACGGGATAGGGTAAGCATCCTTCTCAGTAACCTTATTTAACTTACGATAATCTATACAAAACCTATACTTTCCATTCTCCTTTTTAACCATAACAACGGAACTAGCCCACTACTAGATTTCTCTACCACACCAAGTCTCAACGTTTTCTCAATTCCTCATCAATATGATTTTACGTAAACGATGACACACGATAATACCGCTGCTTAATAGGCTCACTATTGGTCCTAATTCTGTGCTCTACTAGGTTTGCTCATCCTAACTCTTGATCTTTGATTCTAATAAAATAATCGTCAACTAACTGCTCTAAAAAATTCAATTGCTCGGTAGTCTAAACGGGAATGTATCATGACATACATATTCACTAACATTTAAATTTCATCTAAAGTCTTTCGCCATTCACCTTTACGAACAATACCGACTCTTTTCAAAAATCCCATCTTAAAATTAACTGATGTCTTGTATCGGGTACTATAATCAGGTCCATAATAACAATTTTGACCTTAATTTCGATAGCAATAGTCACAGTGCCTACAGATGATACTTTTGGCCTTTCGCCACAACACAAGTAGTAAGACGCTTACTTCTACACCTAACTCATAACCTTCCTAAACTGTTCCACCCTCTTATGCCTAAAATTGTCCTAGGTTAACCGCTATCCAAATGTGCTAACATTGACTGACTATAAACATTAACATAAATAAATAGTCTTGCATCTGAATCCTTATTATCAAACAAATATTCTAAAAACTTTATTTTTCGACAAGTTCGTCTCCATTTTATTCCTGGAACTATTATAAAAGATAGCCGACTCTATATAAATTTCGGAAGACAGCACGCGGCTGTCTATTGCCTCCCTTCCCCATTTCCTGATTCCGTGAATTACGTGACACGTTTTAACAGTAAAATCGTAACTCTCCTAAACCTTGAAGGTTTCGTTTCTATCCTATCTGGAATGGCATCGCAAAGATTCCGCCAACTCACTCCAAGCCTCTTTACGAATAGATCTAACATATATACGTGCCGTCCCGGTAAATAAATCAAGACAATCCGTAAAAAGTTGCTCATCTTTAACATTACGTGAAACATAACTCACCATTTCTTTCCAAAAAGGCATTTAACGATAAACACTGTCACCTGAAAAAGAGATGTTCCATTTGCACACTGGGACACTCTTAGCAATAATCATAATAGGCGTTGCGCTAAGGGTTAACTATCGGTAATTCTGTCTTAATATCGGTTGATGGTGAAACTCGTCACTACAGAACCTACATTAGCTGAAGTCTTAACTACAACTTGCCTATCTAAAATTTCATAACTCGAAACTAAAATTGCCATACTCATGATAAAATCCACTTTTTCTTTACTTTCTATTTCCGTTTTTGCTACAATATTATTAATTCGATTAAGTATGTTCTTAAATTTCGTTTTAACAGTGGCTATAATTTTTGTAGTCACATTAGTTCGTAATTCATCAATTAATTTCTCAATCTTCTTTAATTGCGGGACGCGTACTTGCCCTACCCGCAACTTCTTCACTATAAAAATTTCTAAGCGCTGTTCACAAAGCCGTAATATAAAGCATCGCCTCCTCTAATAGCAACCTCATATCTGATCTTATTCAATGTCAATTAATCAATATGAATCTTATAACCCATCTCGTCAAATAAATTTTACAAAAATATTCCAAAGTACTTCAAAGATATAGACCCTGGCTGCCTCACAATACTAAACAACTCATTAGTACCACATAAATACCATTAAAAACAATAATTTGTCGAAATCAGTAATCTAAACTTCAGTACACTCACATGTCCTACCATTAGTCGTCAATAATTATGTTATACTACAATTACATGCCCAAGTACACGTTGGGCGTCAAATAATTATGTTACACGTCCAAACCGCACCAGGCGCCGTGTATACTTGCCGAAATAAGCGGGTTACCCAGCCAGCTACAGTGGAAATGGTCGTGGTCGATATAAGGGGTAAAATGATTGAAGGGTAATTCAAACACTTTACACTACCATAAATCTACAATTCAAAAGCTCAGTCCGGGAAAGGTTGTCTCTAGGCGCCACCACAATCCTAAATAGTTTTAAGTGCAATGGTTAATTACTCCTATCTGACTGTGGAAGACAGGATTGCAGCCTACTCAGTAAAATAATTCACCATTCAAATTTTATCACACTTCCAAAAGCTTAAGAAAATTCTAAAATACACGGGTCGTCGTAAGCTTAGTGAAAACACCCTGTACAAATGAAAATTCCCAAATCGTAAGACGCTATTTTGAATACTTTTTAAGTATCCCTCGTATACCTGTAAATTTATATTTCTGTCATTAAACTTTTAATTAAATAAATATTCCCAATTTAGAAAATTCTTCACAAGATAAACGAAATCGGTTTAATAGGACCTTGTTACCTCAACGAAACGTGCGTTGATTGCTGAATATAGGGCGGTTAGTGCTTGTGTCATCAATAATGTCGTTATATTTATATTAATATTTTTATCTTTAAAATCGTATTTAGACATTTATTAATAGGTTTAAACTTTATTACTTCAAAAAAAAATAATAAGTGCTTTTTAGTAGTGTCCTGCACTAATATTTCAAAGCTGAAATGAAATTTTGTTATCGATCTGGCTTATTACGCAATTTTCAATCAATCCTTAATTTTGAAAATATGCAAAGATTAATTTCACTTGTCAGAAGGTGTAACCAATTAGGCCCACAATTGACACAAATAAACGACAAAATAGATTAAACAGTGGATATATATTGACAAATTCGCATGCGAATATATACAATGGCGTGGTTTAAGGAAATCACCTAACACATCAATGTAAATTCACTTTTCGAAAAAATCATCAATTGCATTTACATTAACCAGATTATACCTCAACTTTCTATGCAAATCTCACATGTGGGCGAATTCTATTTCCGCACAATCTAATGAAGTCTATCACATTATATCACTTGAACATGCATCGATTTACCATTATTGCATCATACTAAAAAAATTTATACAAACAAAAATATGCATACATATTCCTTACTGTACATTAATAAGATATCAATATATCATAAACTCACTCACTCACACGTCTACAACTTTTCTCTAGGCCATACACAGTAGCAAAAGACTAGTAGCTTTACCAGTGCAGTATCAATCACAATTTACTCAAAACATTATTTCTCAACCAAATTTAACGCTTTCAACACGAAAATCTTTCTACAGCATTCAAATATATCTTCACACAATAACCAATGCTTCAATAAATTCCAGTGTCGTATCAATTACACCAACTTACATTACGCATACACAAAAAAAAATTCTTTTCATGCAAGCTCGCTTCAGCTACAGTCTAGACACGTTACATACGTTATCAAAATACTACACATACACGGTGCATCAAAATAACCTTATATGGTATTAAAAAACTCAGTAGCGCAATAGCTATTGTAATACCGATAATACTACGAAATAACTGAAACGATTATTTTATGCTCAAGGGACTGTATGCCAGAAGTTAATGACGTGTCATTTATAAGCCTACTCGCTCTTTTTTGCATACGATACATTGAGGAGCGTCAGCCTAGGGGTAATAATTATAATCATAGTTCATTGTTCATAGCTCATTTATTTGACTATTTCAATTTGTCATTGTTTAGTCATGTTATAAAGAACTAAACTACGAATAACACACAAATCATAAACGATAGAGTTAGTGTTCGTCTAGTCAAAAAGGCCGACAGTGCAAAAAAATTTTTAATCGCTTCATTTGTTGTCTTAAACAACATATTAAAAATAGAGAACGATAGCGGCCAGGTCAAAGGTCACAAAAATCAATTTTTTGCAAACATTTCGTTTGCTATGTCTCTAGGTCAATTGAGGTTGTTACAAGAAAGAAAGTTCATAAAATTGTCTACAAAAAATGACTTTATTCATTTTTAACGTGCGATGAACCGTTTGCGAAGTACAGAGAGACGAATGTGAACGTCGTGCGCTGTATCCATTTCCGCACCGCCATTGAGGTAGAATACAAGGCGCGTTTTTTTTTACATGGTGTCCCCAGTAGGCTTAGTTCATGTTGAGTGTAAATAAATTATCTTTCGATGTGTTAATTATTGAAAGTGCAATAGAAGAATCAATTGTTAACACTACTGCTATAGTAGGCGAAGACACCGATCTTTTGGTACGTCTCATCGGACGTCATTTACGGCAACAATTATTTTTCTTGGAACCAGGCAAATGAAAGGTGAAAGCACAATTTTACAGGTTTTCAAGCTTTTACCAAGATCCTCAATGTAAGAAACATATTTTATTGCTACATGCAATAACCGAATATGACACCACTTCTGCTTTACTCAACAGAGGATATCTAAATGCATTAAAAATGTTCGAAAATCGTCATCATTTGTATCAAGCTGCCGAAATTTTTGGACAAGAAAGTTGTTCTCAACAACTTATATCTGAGAATGGTGTGAAAATTTATATAGGCAAAGTATAGAGCTCCTAAGTTGGAAACATCTCTTGAAAATTAACCGTATTTAAATTTTGCAAATTCGACAAGATTCACTACTGCTGTAAAATTACCATCGCTTCCACCTAAAGCAGCAGCAGCTCAACAACACTTGTATCGTGTATATTACCAGGTCCAAACATGGATGGGAAGAGACGTAGATCCACAACAGTGGGGCTGGATCTTTAATAACATTTGTTTAGAGCCCATTACAAAATTGTTACCGCCCGCGCCAGATAATATTCTTGATACCATTTTTTATATTTGTGGGAAATGATGCGGTATAAATTGTGGATGCAGAAAAATTGGTTTGTCTTACTCTATTGCTCCGTGGGTACTCATGCTTTAATGCAATTCCTGAGGGTTCTGCTGTTGATTGTTCCGATAATTTTTCTACTGAGAGTGATATTGATCTTTTTGTAACAAATATCAGCAAAGATGAGAAAGATAACGAAGATGCAGACCTCCTAGAACCTGACAATGAAATAGTAATACATGAAATTTATGAAGACGAGGACGAAACGTAATTTTTTTTTAAACTCAACATGGACTAAGTCTACTGGGGACACCATGTAAAAAAACGTTTCTTGTATTCTACCTCAATGGTGGTACGGAAACGGATACAGCGCTCGATATTCACATTCGTCACTCTGTACTTCGCAAACGGTTGGTCGTATGTGAAAAATAAAGTGGACCATTTTTGTAGATAATTTCATGAACTTTCTTTTTTGTAACCTCCGAGCCATAGAAAACGAGATTTTTTCAAAATTCTATTTTTTGTGACCTTTGACCTAGAATAATTTATCTTTAATGTTGCTTAAAACAACAAACTGAAGTTATTAAAAAAAAATGCTGCAATCTTTTTTTTTGGCCTGAAAACCTAAAATGACTGGATTATATACTGTACTGGGAGGGTCATTCATGTATTTCTCCACACTTTAAAAGCATTTGTGTAATAACCATCTTGTAAATTCCATTTCGAATTTGTTTATGGGCAATATCTTAATATTATTCTTAAGTTTATTGTATAATTGTACGTTTAATAAATTATTTGCTGATACGTTTAGCTTTAGCTTTGGTGGTAACAAGTTGTAATGACGCGTATTGTAATTATGGTTGTTTGGAAAGGATACCAGTTTATTTGCGTAAATTTCATGTATTTCAGGAACGTTTTCATACAAATACTTTCATAGTACTGCCATAATTATATATTTTTTAAGAAAGTCTGGGCAGTGATCTCTACAACCAATCTTTTGTAGTCTAAAGGCTCCATTGAGATAATCGCATAATTAGTTGGAGTGAATAAATGAAAAGTAATAAAACAGAAAAGTAGATATAGGTAGAAGGTTCGTAGTTTTAATCTTAAAAAGATTTTGGAAGCTAATGCAGAACATAACTTGTCAATGTCAGGTTCCCAATTTAATTCACTATCGATTGTAATGCAAAGTAATTCAACATTCGTTCTGCTTACTATAAATTGTTTTTTTTTTTAATTAACTTTAATTTCTTGCATATTATTAGGATTGCGTAACATTTGGGCCTTATACAGCAAGAGGAAGGAGTTGTCAGGAGATAAAGCACTGCTTAAATATGTACAGAACACCTATTTTACGAGCAGCTCCTTTAGTAGCACAGAATAAGGTCAACCCAAGATATCTTTGAAGATAGGATCATTCCCAACCTTTTTATGTAGTCTAATAACTTAGCCATTAAAGCTTAAAACATGAAATGATCGATCTTTTTCGGCGGACACAAGGCAGAACTGATTTATGTTAGCATTAAACTGAACTAGACCACTACTTTCCTATTCAAGGATCGTTGAACACCTATGTTGATTGAAATTGTCATTTCAGATTTGAGATTTGAGATGGAAGGTAGATTACCATTATGAGTAGTGTGAGATGAACTACAATGAAGAGTGTTGTCGTCATCGAAGCAATGTACTGGGTTGGTCCTTGAAGAAGTAAGATCATTTATATATAGCAGAAACAGTGTTGGAATTATAACTGATCCCTGTGGCACATCCGCGTTAATGGAAACTTCTTTTGAAGGGAAGCTATCAACTGTAACACGAATTCGTCTCTTGTTAACGAAACTTGAAACCCATAGAAAACATGCACAATCTCTTCATGCCCCTAGCTTAGAAAAAATTTACTATCGAGGCTATTATCCTAGCCATATAACAAACCTCTTATACATGACTAATTGATCTCCTAATCAAGACACAAACCTAGGTTGTAAAAATTCATTCTTGGCAATGAGATTATCTCAAGGATCTCACAAATGCACGAATTATCAATTAGTCAATCAAGTGCATGTGTATGTTCGGACACAGCTTGCCAGTTATAACCTGTTGTACATAAGCAAATTGACTAGTACTATCCATGACACCATAGATAAGCAAATTCAAATAGCCAATTGAAAAGAGTTAAAAATAGAAATCTGCTCGCAATTGCTTACGCATAAGCATAATTGACAACATAAAATGATTCTGCGAACTAATTCACATACTGCTGTTAGAAGAAGTCAGAAATACGTGAAAAAGAAAGAAAGTTACTTTATTACAAGAAACAATAATTGTTTTCATTAAAATTAATAATTTACGGAAATTGTAAAAAAGATAAATGAACAAATTGAACTAAATGCTCAAAAGGTTAGCGATTTTCACTGATAAACAAACTAACCCTGCGAGGAAGTTTGAGTATACCCTTGACAACACGTCTTGCTTATTTTCCAAATCCAAAAATGCTTTAAAGGCCTTGATTGTAGTCCCTCGACATTGTTCACGAAAAATCAGTATGATTTCGATTCTAAAGCACCCAATAAGTGTCACAGATTGTTATGCCAGGTGATTATACTGGTCATTTTGACGGGAATCGATTAATCGCTTTCCGATCCTCCTGCCTGGAAACATTTGACTCGGGTATTGTCGAACTGCTAATACAAAATGGGGCACAGCGCTGTCGTGCACGAACCACATGTCCCGACAAATTGAATAAATCTTTCAATAATGTGGGAAACTTATTCCGCAAAAAATTAGATAACACTCTATTTAAACGATTTCACTCATAGATTAATCTGAATTTTATATTGCGAGTGTGTGGTCTTTGTAACTTAAAAGTTTTGGTCAGCAGGAACGTGTTCTTGATGTATACTTGTAACGCCAAATTTTGAAAACCCGCTTCGCCGAAGAAAAAGCTTACCTCTTAAGGTTTAAGGTTTAAATTGTTTGAAACATGATGAATTGGCAAAAGATTAGTCGTTCCCGTAAACAATAAATTCAAGTCGCCAGTATCTAGTGCTTAATTCTAGGTATTTATCAGCGCTACACAATGTGTCCTTCGACTCCTGTCATTCTTGTATCGCGTTCGCGCCTTCTCTCTAAATTCCTTGGTGCAAAAATATCATTTTTTCGAAAACATCTTTCGACATTTGCGAAAGTTTGGGGGTTTGGAACCCGACGGTTTGAAATATTTTCCTACGAATCCTTACACCTTCATGGTCTCACTACACACCAGCAGCATATCATCCTGTTAAATATAAGAGTAGTACATATTCTGGAAGAAAGTCCGCCATACAGAAATTTTAGAAGAGACAAAAAAGTTGGCAAAAGTAATAACGAGCTCACAACATAAAACTGGTACATATTCTGAAATTCACCAAAGCAATATAAACGATTATCTCCAATAAAACTTTCTTTAACATTGACAGTGTTCTATTGCAATCAAAAATTTTCCTACCAAACATGATCAAAATTGGCAATATCTTGTTGATATATATATATATATATATATATATATATATATATATATATATATATATATTACGAGGTAATTTTAATAAAATTATTTATTAGGACTTGACATCAGTGACATTCCTAAATTTCTTGCAATGTTTTAATTTATATTTATTAATATAATTATAATTATCACCACGTTTGAGTCCTATGAAATATTTTGAGATGAATTGCATTAATAAATTGTAATGTATTTGGTTACAACTTCAGCAGCTTGTGTCATCATTAATTTATTATGATGATTAATGTTAGGCTTGTTTAATAAAATTGCCTCGACTAGCATCCCAGGGGATAGAGTTCAGCATTAGATCAATATTAAATACATTAAACATTTGCGTTAGGTTCTTTTGCCAAAAATAAGGTCAATTGTGATTTTAAAATAAATCTGGAAGTATATATAATCAACTTTATTCAAACACCTTGTATCAGCTGTAATTATATAACCTGAATTTGTGCACATATCTCATCATGACTAAACAATAACTAAGATGTATTTTCGGTAAGTATGTTTTGCTTTTTTAAATAAGATTGAATCACAATAAAATTAGTGAATGGTTGCTCTATTTCCAGACTAGTATCTAATTTACCTAAATCCTTTACACACATGCACATAGGTGATAAACAATAATAATACTCAACGTAACCTCACATAAAATTATAAGATTCATACACTCATATTTATGTTTGTATCCTTTCAGCTGCTTTAATTTTCAATATTGACGTTCCAATATCCAAATCAGAAGTAATTCGAATTCCATAAATAATATTGATCCAACGGCTTAAGCATATACAGGTATGCTGCATAAATGTATTTTGCGACACTTTTCAGAAGCAATTTGATTTTGTCTATTATATTTTCAAATATAATAATTTAATTTAAAGTTATTGTATCATAAAACACAATAATTTTATCTGCATTCGATTTTTATTTAAACTTTTTAAGTTTAACGATAACACATCACTCTGACAAATATTCGCGTTAACCTAACTTATGACAATTTTAGAATTTGAAATGTTTAATACTTGCATTATTGTAGGTTATACGAAACAACACACAATCAATTTTAAATTTGAATTCACGAACACCCCGAGTGATATGTTGAGGGATTAACAGATAATGAGAAAAAAATATAACAATCTCCTATGCTTTTCTTGCTTAACAACCAATCAAATTATAGCATTTTGTCTATACAAGCATAACTAAGCTTAATTCTGGTTGCTTAACCATTTTTCAGAAATTACTAATTTTACATATAACTTTCTCATATGGGAACAGATCTTAAAAGCATAATTATTTGTTAATTTTACACAAAATTTACTTTCCATGGATACCCCATTTGTCCTACTTCCTTTTAAAATTAATATACTATCTAAATTTCAACAAAATGCAAATTTTCATATACAAATTTAATTGTAACTAACTTGTTCTACTTGCTACAGGAAAACTATAAAAAGAAATAAATTCTATGACCCAAAATACATAAAAAACAACAGTTTCTAACACACTTATGATTTATTATTTATTATTAACATGAAAATTATATTGTTCAGCTATGACAATAATTTAATACTTGTGAAGTTTGAATTAACTAGCTAACAACTTGTCCTATAAACACATTTGTACTTTTACTTTTATATTACTTTGAACTTCCGCTTGCGCTTTACATATATGCGTAATCAATTCCAAAGCAATTACTTTATGTTTAATGTAAGTTTTACTCTGAGTCAATATCTAACTAACCATGATATTTAGTATTACAAATATCATCTCAACATGTATATATATATATATATATATATATATATATATATATATATGTGTGTGTGTGTGTGTGTGTGTGTGTGTGTGTCAGGAAAGTTAAAAGAACATGCTTTCAAAAATTGGGAATAACCCTAACAACTCTGTTCACATGTTAACGCATCTCGAATGCGAGTTTGGATGACATTAAAACGTTTTGGTTTTCATCCATTTCATATCCAGCCTGTTCCAGCTCAAGAATCTCAATTTATGGAATTTAGAGGATCCACATAAAACCACACAGTCAAATTATTAACATACGTTTTCAGTGAATATTTGGCGTGGAATTATTGATAATACGCTCATTGGCGCAATCGTTTTTGACGATAATTTTACCGGAAACAGATATTTAAACTTTATGTATCCATGAAAATTGTTTCAAGGTGTTCCTCAAGCCATGAGCTATCAGCACGACGGTATCCCAGCGCACCTTCTTTTACGCGTAATACAATTCTTAAATCAGCGTTGAAATTTGTAGAGGAGAACAATACCTCTGGCCTTCAAGATCCCCTGACCTGACATGCTTATAGCTTGTCATTTGTGGGGCCACATAAAAAATATGATTTACTGGACACCATCAGAAACTTTTGAGCATTTTAGAACACGTATTGTTAAGGTGATCGATCTGATTCGGAATAATAACGATGTGTCGCGCAGGGCAACTATATCTCTCTTAAAAAGAGCCACACTATGTCTCGAGAGGAAAGGCGGCCACTTTGAGCAATTTTTATAGTGATTTTAAACTGAAATTGTGATAAAAAGTTATTGTGAAATATTATTAATTTTAATTAAAAATTATTATTAATTTTATTAAATACATAAATAAAAAGTTTACTTATAATAATTTAATGAAATTGTAATTATTTGAATTATTACAATTTAACCCTCTGTATATATGAAAACAGTTTACTTTAAGGCAAAGTTTATTAGAACTTTTTATTCTATCTGGACTGAAGATTACGTGTATGATATTATGTCATTGGGATACTATATATATATATATATATATATATATATATATATATATATATATATATATATATATATATATATATATATATATATATATATATAATTTAGATGCACTATTAATTAAATAGTTCAATCTTGTAAGTTATGGGGCAGTATTCGACTAAATACACATTTTTTACATATTTCAATTTATTGGGTTATGAAATTCAGAACATTACGTTTCAGAATTTGATAGACGGCTTGGTTATTATTCGTAATTACAATGGAAACCAGTGCGCTTATTGGGGAAAGTTTAACGTGCTTTATAAAGCAAAGAAAAAAATTAAGAATTTAGTGTATGCAATTGTGATTGTATCCATACAGTGTCTTCTATGGTCATATAAAGCGTAACCACGGTTCGATACCATAATCCGTACCACTGAATGTATTGGCGCTTGTTAGCTTATACTACTGATTATTGTGTTATGATATGGTAGATGAATGGTGTTAGACCTGTTTCAACTATTCAACAATTGGCAACTTTTACAATCCGCTTTTATAAGCAGGTACAGCGTGTAGTGTGAATGCTGTAGAATTATTGGACAACCTTCCTTCTTTTTCTTCCACCCGGTCGTCAATTTACCACAGAAGATGCCAATACAGCACACATCATGACTAAAACCCGCTGGATTGTTGAATCGCGAAACGGGTATCTAAAATCAGTGTTGACGTTTTTTCGCCATATGGTGCCTATGCAACATTGTATTAATCTGAACCCGTTTGTAAGAATTGCATGTGTATTGCTAAATAAATTCGATTAGCCGATTCACGTGCAGAATGCAAATGAAGAACTCGCTCAATGAATGCTGAAAATGAGAAGAGGAGAGAATGTCAACTTATTGCAAATCCGAGTGGAAAGGTAGGAATTGTTGCAAAGGAACGCAGGCGTTTGGCGAAATATTGAAGAACAACAACTTTTCCTATGCCAAATCTTGATTACATTCATTTAGAAACTTTGGACACCTATCAGGTTAAATTATCACTAGGTTATATTCAAGACATCACAGGGAGGGAGCTTCGCCATGAATTTGTCGTTCAAACGTAACCTAACGAACCGGGTTTATTAAACGCAAGGATTTACTCAAGATTTACTCATTTTGTAAAACACTTTATATTTATGGAGTATAATGTTGTTATCAATAAAAATGATGACCCCATAACCGGAACATACTGCACACGTTGACGCCAGAACTGTGGGAGTATGCGCACATGTAGCGAGCATCTTATTGTTTTTAGGGTATGCAAGACATGCGCAGATATTCAGTATCCCAAAATTGAACTTTTGTACTATTCTAGATGAGGGAATTCGGTACGAATCCCACATGGTGAACGAGTAATAGTAACGAAACTACTTAAATACGTTTGTTGTAATGTCTTAATAATTTTTATATGGTTTCTTTGGGTTACCGCACTCGTTTACAAATTTTAGGAAAAAAATTATAAACTGTTTATTTTCAAGTGAATATCTTGCTAACTGTAAAGATACAATGCTTTGAAGTAAAAAATATAACAAAACATATAGTGTTTTCAGTGATTATGGTCAAAAAATGTTGTTAAAAAAAACGTTCCCATCGTGGTAACTAAGGAATTTTCCGTATATAATGAATTTAACCATAATTGCAATGCCTGGAATAAAAAAAAACTGTCTAAATTAATTTTTAACAATCAATCCAATCCATTTAAACATTGATGAAACTAAAATTTGTTTAAAATCTAGGACTACATGTGATCTATATACGGTTTATGCTACACCGTCTATGTACTTTTTGTTACAATCTTCATATTTTGTGGATAACGAATCTCTTCTTAGTCGTTGTAGACGCAGCTTCTCTTAATCCACTAATCCATTATAAGTCGTAATTGCACTATATGGTTTTCTATAAAATCAAGTTTGACCATACCATCATCGTTTAGGTGTCCATTGCAACAGAGCGTATTATTGGTAAAAACTTTTCCGTGTTAATATAAATCTCAACACTTGCTTTGAAGGCCAATAAAAATTGACAGCTTTTTGCACAAATACAACATTCTATGTTGCGCTGAATAACTTACTTCCATCGGAGTTAGCGTTTCGAACATTGCATATATAGCAGTTTACCATTGTAAAAGGTAAGATTATTGATGTTTTTATTATAAACATGAATATTGAAATGTAAGACCATCAGTCATCGTCAAAAATAAGACGTTATTCTCCATGGCAACAGGAGCAACAAAGTTTGAACGCTAAAACGTTATACCGGATTTTTTCCAAAAGCTTACTCTTGCTAAAATAAATATAGATTAAATCGTTGACCTATGTCATACATGCCACACAGTAAAAATAAAAGGAGAGTTCTCGAAAAGTAATTATTTTATACCAACACAAAAGGTAACAGACATCTAGAAAAAACATCTTAAAAGAGAAATGGCTGACTCCAAAAATGAACCAAATCTGTAGAATCATAGAACTACCAAAGCCAATAAAAAGGTACGCAAATACCGTTTATGCTACTCCCTGTATGTATTCTTGGTTACTATATTCATATTTTGTGGATAATCCAGACCTTTTACATTATTGGTGTCTTTCATGCAAGGCATATTTTTGGCGAGTAGCAAATAAAATATCGTATTCTAAATAAATAGGGATTCAAACGTTGGACGACTTTTTGAGTATAGCCACAAAATATTTCATATGAAGAAAAATGCTTGCAAACAAAGGTGTTATCAAATTCCTTTTTAGTCAATTTTTAACCAATTTCACTTAGGTATTATGTAAAAAATCAGTTGTATCACCACAGAACTTTACCAGTATCTTGTACAACCAAAGTTGATAAAATCTATTGGATGGATCAAAATTTTCGCTGCGCAAATTGTTGCAACAAAAAATTATGGGTTATTTTTGACATATCGCGACCAAACGCAAGCCAATAAAATATTTAGTTACAGAATTTGAAGTTTTTACATCTGATATCTCGATTGTAACGTTTAGCATGGCCACATCCACCAAGTGAAAAAATAATTTCTTGTATCATTTGATCGATTTTCGGACACATTCCACTGTAGCTAATTGCATATCACATTTATCAATCATTCGCATACTTTAAGTGTAGTCTATTACACAGCCCGGTTTCAAAATTGACTCGCCAGTTCGCTGATTCACTTTCCTGTTATTCTCCATTACTCCCTTGTGGAACGTTGAAAGCATTAATATGTCGCGTTTATCTTTCCATCTGAGAACTACGTATTTCCGCATTTTTTGCGTCGTACGTTCCACGTGCCATCCGATGTAGGAATTTTGGAAAATGTTTTCTATTTTTTTTTACTGTACCACAAACCCTTGTTCCGCTGGTCCATGTAAATTGCCAATTTACGCCTATTATACCAGTTACCTGTATATAATAAATGTCCTTTTTGTTCACAGTTCGCCATAAGTTTTTTTTATTACTGCACCTGAAACCCCTAACGGGTCATTTCGCGGATTGTCAATTTCAGAGCCAGTGTAAACCAACTTTTTCAAAACAATCCCGGTCTCACAATCACACAACACAAAAGTTTTTATTCCAAGTCGATTTCTCGTGGATGGAATAAATTGCTTGAGGTGCACCTTTGAACAATACTAGGGATTCGTCGATGACAAGCTTTTGAAAATGATTGAAAAAGGTTGAACATTTTTCATTCCATTCTTCAAATATTGTTCTTATTTTCCACAATTTATCATTGTTATTCGGTGGATTGGTGTTATCGACAACATGTATATAACGCACTAGTTGTGTGAAGCTGTCTCTTGTCATATGTTTGCTAATAAAACTACTAGCAATAATTGGATCTGTTGACCACTAATCCGAAATTCTATGTTTCTTTATATGTGGCATCAATAAAGTTATTGCCAAAAAGCTGTTCATTGATATTAGTTGTTACCCATGATTTTCTTTTTGAAGGAGGATCATTTTCGGCACAAAACTCATGGTATCTATTACTTTCGTTTACAATTGTTATCATATGCTCATCAATGTACTTTATAAAATACTCATATTCACTATCTTTATTGTCTATTTCAAAGACATCCGAGATGTCAGAATTGTTGTCGTCGGGATTGTATATAGTAGGATTGAATGTACCGCAATTTTTCCAACGTAAATCTTCTGCAACAGTTTGCTTTTCCCTATCACTGTTTGAATCGATTCTATAACTACTATCATTTATATTGTCTAGATTACCAAGGGAAAGAACTTCTTTTTCATCACTATCACTGTCACTCAATTCTTTTTTGGATTACTTTGAAAAGTGAGTACTGCCAAATGTTGACGACAAATCCATTTCCAATATAATGCGAAAAAGATTTGTTTAGAATATGAAATATTGAAAACTGCAGCTAGACAACTCTAAACGAATTATTTTTGAAAAACTGACAATTCTGAAAATCGTTGCATTTGTTTCATATATGCATTCTAGATAAAATTAATAACACTGCATCATACTAACATTATAAATGCGAAAGTGTGATTTTTGACTTGTCTTTCTCTCATGCAGCAACGGATCCACATGATTTTTTGCACAGAGATAATAGGTTGAAGAGTGACATAGGCTACTTGTATCCTGAGAAATGTAATAAGAACTACAACATATCCAAAAATTACAAAACCCCGTCGGTCTCTAGGGTTACACATATCCTTTACTAAAAAATTGTGAATGTGGAGTAAGATACGTGTACCAAATTACGCACGTCACAACATTAGGTTTAGAAGGTTTATTAGAACCAACTGTGGAGTTGCTCAAATATTTAATACTTAAATAAAGAACCAACGAGTATTTAGCTACTTGTATACCAAATTCTAAAATTAATAAAGAAAGTGTTAAAAAGGGTAAAAAATTTACTTACTCATGCCAAAATGCAAATTCACTAAAGATGACTGTAATAAACAAAAATACTAGTATTAAAAGGCACAAGGAAGTAAATAAACGTTTATGTAGCATGCAACACAATTCTCTTTGATCTAGAATTACAATAAATCTTTAAGTTTCCTAAATTCTTGTTTGATACTAAACTATCTTACATATAAAATAAGATAGAAGATAGAACAAAGTAATACAGTTAGAGGTTTACTACCCTAAAGTTATTTCTTTAAAACTTGCAATAATATTTTCCTAAATTAAACATAAACTTTGTATTAGTAAATTTGTCATTTTATTTAACTTTGCATATAGTTTTTTATAAGAACTGCAATGACTAATTGAGTGGGGAAGTACTGTGAAAGTCTTAGCCCTATTAATTAACCAAATTTTAATTACGCCAAGATAAATACTTTG
This sequence comes from Vesta saturnalis, assembly GCA_036346205.1. Lineage (NCBI taxonomy): Eukaryota > Metazoa > Arthropoda > Insecta > Coleoptera > Lampyridae > Vesta > Vesta saturnalis. The sequence continues at coordinate 4,357,107 of JARFJB010002021.1, forward strand.
CCAGTTTCAAGTCAAGACATTTTATAAACCATATATATACATAGCAACTATGAGAAGCAATGGTAGTCTTTCATTAACGTAGACTAAAGGTCTATTAAATTGTCGGTATTGTAGAGAAATGATGAGCATTCTTTACCCATAATGAAGCATCTCCATTTACAAGTAGGTACGTTTAATAAAAACAGAGGTTTTTTACTGACTGCTTGAAAAATAAAAGCCATTCGTTTAGAAATGCAAGAAGAGGTATGTAAAATATTTGAGAATAGGAACAGAATCAAAGTAACAAAAATTGCCTTATTCTGACATTTTAATACTGTTGTAAAACTTAAAACAGTTGTAAAGTTTAGCATAAATCGGCGATTAAAGGTAAACATGCCAAAAAATTACGCACATCACCGATGTCAGGTATGGGCTAACGGTACCTGGAAAGTGGCCATGTAGCGTAGATATTCCAAGTAACTGAATTGACAAATAGTCGGTTTATATGTGAATATAAAAGATGCAAAATGTTTGAATATCTTAACTAGAATTTCCACACGTTCCTATAATAAAGAAGTGAGGGCGAGTGCTGAAGTTAATAACCTAAAACGCTACAATTTGACGCCCAAAGTAGAACGAATACCTTCTTAAAATAGTGTAATATTGTTTTCAATCGTAAATTGAAACCAATTATACATTACACTGTGGCGCCCAACATGCGGCCCTGAACCTTCATAGCCAGCATACTATTTTTATAATCTAAGTGAAGCGCTAAAATATGACGCAGCAAGTAGGCCTCATTATAGAATTATAAAAATTTGATTGAGTGTCTTAGGGACACTTCAGCATTGTTCAAAGACAACTTAAAAATTTTTCTACGCAGACGCCGCTGCTTGTCGTAAGGCGCGAGGTACGAGTAGGCGTAGCAATCTTGGTTGAAGTTTTTCAGCTTTATGTCTTGAGTATGCGGTTATCGAATAACAGAAAGCAGGTATGTAATAAACTTTACTCTGTGTACGCTTGACACAAGTATCTGGCACATCAATCAAATACGTTTCCAAGGCGATAGATTGTGCTTCAGTGTATTAGGTGGTCAGTTCAGTTAGATTTAGGTTTAGTTTGTTTTCTTTGGGTTGCGATGTCTTCAGGTGTAGGTTTCGATTAACGGTATTCAATTCGGTATTACCACGAATGTATTGCTTGCCCAACATACATAAATCAGAAAATGATATGTGTCCCACTGTTTCTTGTATTAATACACCTACTTATCTGGTTGTCTAGTAGATTTTATGTTCTCCATTATCTACAGGCCCAGTTCAGTGTTTCAAATGCGTATAATGACAAAATTAAAGACACTGAACGTACTGAGGATGAAATTTTAATCTCATTTGATCGTATAATCATTTGGACGATGTAGAGATAGAAGAATTGAGTTAACAGAGTTGTGTAAGAAACAAATCTTTTCCAAAATTGACCATCAGGTTCTCAAACAAGAACACGGTAATACAGTGGGAACTAGTTCATTTTATTTTTCTAGAGTTTGGATTAGGTGCCTAGATGATGTGTTTGTCATCCTTAATACCAAAATATGTACTGGTGAGAATTTTCCTGTGAGGAAAATGACTTTCTGGCAAGAAAGGAGTAGTAAACTAGATATAGATGCACAAGGAAACTAGCACTGAAAGACACATAACCAATAACTCCAATCACTGTAAGCAGCATAAACTCGCGACTTTTAATCTTTTGGTTCATGGATTGCTTAACCTTTTTCGTTCTTTAAACAAAGAACTATTGAAATTCAGACAAAACGGCTATGAAAATAGTTAGGAAACCAACACAGAGGACGAGGGTTAATAATGTAACTAAATTAGGTACTGCCAGAGAACAAATATGAACAAAGTATGTAAAATTACCAAACTATCTTGCTCATACAAAAAGTTTATCCAAATAGACAATATATTGCAAACCCTTTTAAGCAATTAAGTCTAATATAAGCAGAATAGGTCGAGAATTTATCCAATTAATTGCAAAAGATGTGAATAAATACATGCAGGGCAAACTAAACGACTTATCAAAATTCGCTTATGTCAAATTAAAATTCTGGAACAAATTTGCCTTTGCCCTACATGTTTGATAAAAGACATGATAACATTGATAACTTGCACTTTCACCAGATATGCAACGAATCGTTATTTGCTGATTGATTATGGGTATATATATATATATATATATATATATATATATATATATATATATATATATGTACATGTTGGTTTTCAGGAGTGCTGGATATGAAGTTGGTATTTGTCCTGGTTCAGTCTCGCGTAGATACCCCTCCACGTTTCTTAAGAGAACCGGTGTTGATTCTGATGTCGTTTCGCAGAATCTTACCAGCATTTTTAAGTCTCCGTGTTCTGCTTCTGATAACTAGAACTGAACTGAGGTCCACGCCAATGGTCGGCGGTATTTGTATGCTAACTTTCTTGGTCGATGCCCTGGTTATTGGTCGTTGTGCTCATACCTTCACTTTGACTTCTACTTTCTCCTTTTCTTCTTTCTATAACTCTTTTCTCTTTTGTTCGTGACTGCGTGTTTCCTAAGAGTAGGCTTCCAGGTCGGTGGAAGTCTCTGAGTGTCTTCTGGTTAATTCAAATTTTATGGTCGTTTTTCGATCTCGATAGCTTCTCTGATAATCAGGTGTGTTAGGTACTGTATGTTTGCTATTATCCTTGTGCTGTCGAAATCAATCGCGTGTGATGTCTCCTTTACTTGTTGGGCCAGTGACGATGTTTTCTGGTCTTTTTGTATTGCGTTACAATATTCCTGCCTTCTCACATTGATGCGTTTGTTTGTTTGATGTATGTTCATAAACAATCTGGGCATGGAATTTCGTACAATCCTTGACCTTCGAGTTCTATTCTAATTTTCGGGTTTTGCAGCACGTTGGATAACCTTTTGTTGATTGTGAAGATCGTTTTGGTGTTATGTCTACGAAGAATTTTTTCGATTATGTCTGTCGTGCCTTGTACATATGGTAGACAGGATTTGGCTACTGGTACGTTTGTGTCGCCATCTTTTCGTTGTGTTGGTTTTCTGATTTCGATATGTTTGTTTTGGAGAATCCATTCTGTAATAACGTCGTGCTAATGTTAACTGTTTCTTAGTGCATGTTGTCCTCGTCAGTTAGCCGTTTCGATCTTGTTATGATTGTCTTTATTACTGATTGTAGTTGTGGTGGGTGATGGCGCGATTTGGAATTCAGACACCTGTTGGTATTTGTGCTGTTCCGGTATACAGTATGTCACAACGTTCCATTATCCTTTGTATACACTACATCTAGGAATGGCAGTTTCTTATCTTTTTCCACCTCTATGGTGAACGCGATCGTGTGATGGATGGTGTTGAGATGTTCCAGGAATGTGGTCAGTTTTTATTTTCTGTGTACCCAAATCACAAATGTGTCATCCACGTATCGTAACCAGAGTTTTTATTTCTAAGGTGTTGACTGTAGTGCTTTGGTCTCCAAATCTTGGATGAATAGCTTGGCAATCACGGGTGATAGAGGTAATCCCATCGGTGGTCTTCGTAGGTGAAGTGTGTTTTCTTTAGACAGTGTCCTACTAGACTAAGAATGTCTTTTAAAGGTTAGTAGTTTGTGAAAAATGAGACCACATCAAAACTGAACAGTAGGTCTTTAAGTCTCACGGCATGTTTCTTTAGCATCTCGGTGAAGTGGCTCGCGGTCTTGATGTAAGACTCGGTTTTTTAGATGTGCGGCTGTAGTTGTTTTGCCAAGATGCTATGGAGCTCACAATTGGTCGAATTGGCACGTGTTCGTTGTGGATTTTTGGGAACCAGAAGAATTTTGGATATTTCGATGATTTTTACCTCGGTATTATTCGTGTTTGTATGTCCTTTGGTATCTTGTGTCCACAATCTTCATCTTTGTGGTCTTATCCAAATATATTGTTGTATCTGTTGCTATTGGTGCGTATGTTGCCTGTGCTAGTAGTCCCCTTATTTTGTCCATCACGACGGTTGTATTTCCTTTGTTGACCGGATGTATTATTATCTCGGCATTCTGCCTCAGGTTCCTCTCCTGTCGGGGTTGGTTTGGGTGGCTTTGCATCTTGGAGAATTAATTCTGCTGCGCCCGTTGGTAGTTTGGCGATTGCCGTCTATACGCTGCATATGATGTCCTCCGTGGGAATCGTTGTTGGAGCCACTGCGTAGTTAAAGCCTTTCGCTAGTACGCTCTTGGGAGCTTCGTCGAGTTGGTGGGTGAAAATGTTATGCACTACCTTGTCCATATCCAGTGGTTTTATGTTCTGATGTGTAGACATCTGATGATCCTGCAGTCGAGTTTATAATAATAAATTAAAAGCAGTACATTTTTCTAATCAGATTTCAAATGGTACATCACATGATCTATTTAAAAAAATAATGATGGCTGCTGTGTTTAAAACTTTTAATCAAAAAACTTTTTGTGTGCAAAAATATGGGAAAATACGAGTTCCAATTCGGATATTTTGGGTTTTGTATGTTGAACCGTTTAAGCACTAGGGCTTTGGTTTTATCTTTAACAGCGACCCTGTATATATATATATATATATATATATATATATATATATATATATATAATATGTTGAATTTAAATTTCCGCGTCCTGCATGTGTTAAGTCGATGTTCCGGGTACTGGTCCCCGTTGGAGTTGATGATATTGTAGTAGTCTCAACAAGACTGTTAGCTTGACGTTTTGGCACAATCCCACTTGCCATCTTCAGGTTATGTTCAACGTTCAGCTACTGCCTCTCCATAATAGAAACGAGAACCATAATAATAGCTTAACTATTGAAACGCGTTCGGTGTGTTATGTAGTTGTGTAGTACGTGTGTGTATTTTGTTGTTTTCAGACGTAAAGAAATTACTTTTAAGTAGGTGTGTTAGATGTAGGATTTTAAGTCAGTGTTGAGTGTAGTAGTTGTAGAAGGTGGGGGCTGGAAATTTGGGTATGAGGAATTTAACTTTCGGCTACTGCTTCTCTATGCGATTAACGAGAAGCATAGTAATAGATTAACTATTGAAACGCGTTCGGTGTGTTATGTAGTTGTGTTAGATGTAGCATTTTAAATGAGTGTTGAGTGAGGTAGGTGTAGAAGGTGGGTGCTGGAAATTTGTGTATAAGTAATTTAACTTTACAGGAAATTAGTCGTTCGCCTTCCCGCGGACATCCTCCATGGTTTTGTACCTTCCTTTATCTTGTGTAGCTGATAGCCCATAAGGTCAGTGTGCTAACTTTGGTTGAATAATTGATTTTATGCTTTTGATTTTATGTAATCATGCTCATTTCTCACACGCGCATTCGGCACGAACAATATGGTTGATGTATAGTTAGTTTTGATTCAGTTAAGTTGGTTTGGATTTATATAGATTTATAAGTAGGTTAGAGTAAGTTTAGTATAAAGGTACTCAAGCCATCATTTTAATTTCGATTTAAATTTAGGATGGTTAATGTTTTTGTTTTGTTTTGTTTACATGTTTTTGTTTGTGGGATTTTTGTGTTGTTTTCCTTTTAATTTATATACCCAATTTCCCCAACATTTGTTGTACTACAGACACCTCACTATCCTGACGTCCGAGACCACTAACGCGTTGGGATTGAAGATATCGTGTCCAGACCTGGGGATTCATCCCATGCCTGTTTGTGTTCTGTTAATAACTGTTTTGTTACGTGCTTTCCTTAGGCTAAGTTGAAATAATAGGGAATAAATTTGGTTGTTTGTTGAAATCTTTCAGTCAATCAAATCTCGATCATGACCTTTCTTCGATTGTAGTTAATCCGAGGCAACTGTACACGCTACAACTTATAGTAAACGCCGATCCGGTATATTTAAGTACTTACACTTGACGCCTTAAATAAATAAAGTAAGTAAGTTTATGTTTGACCCTAACGTCTGTGTTTACATTTAAATTAGATAAAGTAAAGTAAATAAGGGACTAGTTACAACGAATAATGCTTATTTGTTATACATATGAATACGTAATTTTCTATTCTCCAGGGTCTAATTTGCACGAGGTTAATTGTGAATTTATTTAACTCTTAGGGAGAATTAAATATTTTCTAGATTTATTGAAACTTATGACTTAGCTGCCTCAACTCATTACTGTAACTGTACAATTTCTTTTTGTGATTATTTGCGAACTGGTGCAACAAAATAATGACAGTTCCTTCTGGTATATATATATATATATATATATATATATATATATATATATATATATATATATATATATATATATATATATATATATATTTCCCTTTACTGTATTTATCTTGAGTTGTATTCGGAGAACGTTCCTTTGCCAGTCATCTTCTTTTGTTTTGGCTTGCTTCTAGCAGTTGGTGCAAATTAATGTATATCCTAAAATTAAGAAAAAACCGAAGAGTCTTTCCGAAAACCTTTTTTTGGTAATTTAATTCCGGGTCAAATGAATATTATTATATACTATATGATTATTTTTGGGTTGCCTACAACACAGAAGTGTACGAACTGATTTTGGTTATTAGCATGCCTTTTTAGCGGCTGTATATTTCTGTTTTTCTTTCAGCGTCGTCGAAAATGAAAGATCTTCCATTTTGGGAAAGGAAAACGTTTAAATTTGTTTAAGTTAGAAAAAAGACATTTGTCTTTTGGGCCAAACTTGAAGAACTCGCGTTACTTCCGAGCGTTTCAACAAATTTTACCTTGTGGGTCAAATTTCGGGTTCGAATCTTAGTAAAAATTTTGTCTACTTTAATATTTACATGAAACCAAAGATTTAACTTAATGATTATAACTTCATTTAATATGTGTGTGGAAACTACAGTTTTTGCGTTACTCTAGATTGCTTATTATCTATCATCCCTTTGTGCTTTCATTTCCGGTTAGTCCACACTCTCCTTCTTCACCATTGCTATCCAGGAGTCGGCATAGTGGTGCCCTTACTTTTGAGGAGCGACTTCTGGCGCCTGACTTACCACTTTTCTCAACCCAGCGCTAACCGTTCTGGGATAGGCGGTGTGATCAAAGATCTACAGGTGAGTAGGGACTCCATTTCCTTTTCCCTACGCTTCCCATTCTCCCATGACAGTGTGATTGACACTCATGCACAACATCCCTTATAAGCATTCCCCATAGGTTAGAGACGTGCTTAAATCTAAATAACAAAAAAAATTTCATTTTTTATATTAGATTTTTCAAACATATAAACAGATAAACGTGTAGATTACCATAACGTCGTTTTCTCATAAATTTCAATAATTATTTGTGGATTCAACATAACTGCTTTTTCTCAGTTTCATAAGAGAAAATATTAATGTAATACATGTAATTCTATCTCAAATATTTAATCAAAGGCTTACAATTAGTTTATTATTCAGTACACAAGAGTATGAGCGGCCCAAAACTAGTAAACAGCAAGTTAATCTTTCATCAATTAATTTGCACTAAAATCTTCACGAACATAAATAACTTAATACGCATAACCATAAATGACTAATATATTCCTCAAAATTATCAAGAGAAAGTTAAATATTATTGAAAAGCGACAGCGATTACACAAAAGTATGAATATTTAAATAGTATTTCATTAAGGTTCCTTGAGTTTGACGTTTCAAAGAATTGTTTTACTAAAGGGTTAAAGTATTAAAGTTTTTCACAGCATTCAAAAGTAAATTTAAATTCTATTGTTTTCTATTTAATGGGGGTTTGTTAAAAAACTTGAATTTATAAGTCTGAAAATAATGAATAATGAATGCAGTTACAGTATTTTGTAAAAAAAATGGTGTTTAAGGTTGAAATTTTGTTATGAAGTGAGTTGTATTTAATGAACTGAGTAATTTCTTTGATGTAGAACTTTAAGGGATCTGAAGCCTTGTATTGTCTAAATAAGAAACAATTTTAGGGAAACGAATCTTTCCTTTGAAAAAATAAATGTAATATTCAGTTCATTTTCTTTCTGTATACTATCATTGGTTTCTTAACATCACATACGCATACGAGCTTTATCCGTAGAATTTATACATAATTTGAGATTTAAACCGCAACCATTTAGTTAATGTAATTATGTTTTAATTAGCCGACTGAGCTCGAGCGCGTATAAAACTTGTAACGAAGGATAGTTATACAAATCTCGTTCTTTGCGATAGACAAATAAAAAATCGCGGTTTAGCTGAGATAGCTCTTTACTACTGAATGCGCTGTAAATACAGTGTCGAAGGGAAGTAATGTGCCAAAAGTAACTAGGTAAAATAAGGCTTAATTTGTAACATAAGACTTAATTGGAGGCCAGTCGTATCTTTATTGTGGTCAGAGATACGGATGCGGTCGAAATGACCGATCTACATGTTAATTTGCTTCAATTTTAAGGTTTCAAGATCATTCTTAAAACGTATTTGATATTTGCAGCTGTAAATGTACTGACTTTGTTCAGTGTTGTGAAAAAAATGCTAAGGTCTCATAGTCAGAGAGGGATTTTCTTATTGATCGAAGGACTGGCTCAGTCGATCTTGTAACAACGAAAAAAATAATTAACAGGGATGAACGTGTAATGAAATAAAAAATGCGCTTAGCCCGTAATGTTTCATGTAAAACGCCAAATGGCAGCAAATCATTCACTCATGCATCCGAATTAATGGAAGTTACCTCTAATGAACGAGAAACAAACTTAACTAAACAAGGGCGAAACCAATTAAGTTGTACTGAACCACAATCTGGACGTTCCTATTCTAATCCCAACAACAGTGATACAACAGTTTCTGCTAAAAAATCACCTTGCATGTGACAGAACAGGTGTGTCAGACCGATCTGCTGCTATGATCGCATCAGCAAAGACGATGCCACGTTAGTAGTCGACCGATCAAAAGTTCGGAGAGAGATAAAAATGCGCATAGATTTAAAAAATGTTGAACTGGATCCTGTTCTTTAGTTTGATGGAAGGAAAGAGAAAACCATCTCAGTAGATAAAAAGAGAGATAAGTTTTATAAGAAAGTAATAAATGAGTCCCATTACTCTCTTATCGCTGAACCAAATAGTGTTCATATAGGACATGAAACTGTTTTATAAGGGGAAGCAGAGACAGTGGCAAAGTCTATTGTGAAACATTCGAAGGAAAATGATGTTGATTTATCACAAATAAGCGCAATTGGCTGTGATGGCACTGTTTTAAACGCTGGGCCAAAGGTGGAGTAATTCGTCTTATGGAACTTGACCAGAAGAAATCTGTCCAATGGTTAATATGTCAATTGCATGCAAATGAGTTACCATTACGTCACTTACTAACACAATTAAATGGAAAAACTACAGGACCAGAGGGGTTTTCAGGTTCTATCGGTAAGCAACTAAAAGAGTGTGATATATCGGTAAGAAAACGTGAAACGTTATTTATAGTAAATTTTGGACCTATAGATTCAATATTGCCAGTAGTTGATCTGATATAAAAATATCTCTTTGATATGTTGATAGTTACAGAAGGTACCTGTCCTGCTGACTTAGCACACAAATATCCAGGACACATAGTGAAATTCTAAATGTACTGGCCACTTTTGTGGTAATGGTTTATGGCCCTATGTGGTTCGAAATAAAAACAAATCCAAAGTGCATAAGTGGAGCTAAACATGTTATTAGCACTATTGAAAAAAGTCGTTACCTAAGTGACAATTTTAAAAAAATAGTTGACCCCGTAATTCAGCGTAATGTTTATTTTGCGCACCCGAAAAACGTTATACTATGTATGTTAAGTGATGAAAGAAGAATATTAGAGAGTTGGGATACCGCAGGGTTCAAACTCTTCTACCAGTATTACAACAGTAATCATCATAATGATCTATTTTATCTTTATCTTAAACGCTACATTATAATTCTATTGCACTCTCACGTTATATCCGCAAAAGCTGTGGTTGTTTTAAATGGGAGGTTCTAACTGCAGGAAATGTAACTAGTAACACAGAGTACGAATGTCTACTTAACCTTCTGTACTTATTGTAGGCGGATAATTCTATCTCCATCATCTATGAATAGACAGACCTCACCGCATCAGTGGTGGCGGTTAACTAGTGAAAGATATGTACAAAAAAAAAACAAATATCGCCTTGGTAAGACAATAACCACTCTATAACCTCACAGCGCTGTTGTTAAGGCCCCGTTGTCTCTATTACTAAATTTAAGCAAGAATTACGAAAGAGAAAGACAATAAAACGCAGTTATCTCATGCACAAGGCAGCTATAAATAGCCAAATATAAACGAGGTTGAAGTATTTTATGATCATACACACTTTGAGCAATTTAAAATGTGGTCCTTAACATTACTTCAGTGCAGTATTAACATTTCACTTAAAAAAGATTTGTAACAGTGATGCAAAAGTTATTAAGGATGTCCAGAATACCAAATCGTCCGCTACTCCAATATCCATAAAATTTAACACACCCTCTCAAATTGATGTTGCTTCAACCTGAAACTAAACTATTAAATAAAGGGGCTCGTTTTATGGAAGGAAAGGAAAGGAAAGGGCGACGTATTTCATTCCCTCCCCAAGGGGAAAAGCGGGCGGCTCGAACTTTCCGAGCTCTTTCAGCCGCACTCATGGATTCCCAGCATCCATACATACATTACGTGTATATGAATGATGTGATTAAGGATGGGTGTGGTCAGGATATGATCGGAAGAAACGGAGTTAGCTTTATGAGGGGGAAGATACTACCCCAGTATTCGTCTAAGTAGCAGCACATGGTGTGCATATACGCAGCGACCATGCCGCTGCATATGTATGAGGAAAACCCCCGAGAAAGCCTCTTACAAGGTAGACGGTAACAGGAATCGAACCCATTACCTCCCGAATGCTAAGCAGGTCGTGTCACCACTACGCATCTAGGTCGGTCGTTTTATGGAAAAACAAGTAAACCATGCATATTAAAGTTAAAAAAATTTACAATAACAAGCTTTATTTACTACCTTAATTTTGATTATAAATGAGAATATCTTAAAGCTAGTGTTATAGTGTTAGTAACAATCATTTAACTTAAGTAAAACTAATGTATGGAATTATTAATAGAAATAAAATACCTTATTCTGATTATACTGTTCTTCTTTAGGATGCGAAATGGCGGCTTGCTGAATTAGCGCTTGGAAAATTTCGCTGCGTAAATTTAACATGGAAGTTGAAATAAAACTGGATTGGGATGCATTAAAATTCCCAAATGTATAAATTTTTGCTGGTTTAATGGATATTAAAATTTCACTTCATCGTAACAAAAGCTATTCTCTCATTATTGGTTGAACGCAATTATACCATAAAGCAACTAACGATAAAATGTAATGTGTTAGATAATTATACGGATAAATAGAATAAAGTGAAACGTAAAGTAGAAGTAAATAAAAAGTGCCTGAAAAAGCAATCATCTCAAACTGTTATAGCTTTTCAAATAAACTCCCCGTAAAAATTATACAGCACTTATTAAAAAATTTTAACAAAACCACAATAGATTCGCTGCATTCACTTCCAAAATATCAGCAACCAAGAATCGCTACAGTGGTCTTTGCGCATGCATATGTGAATCAAATGTGCGAACAGTATGTCTACGAGTTTATTTTTACAATAATTAAATTCATGTTTTTATGCAACTATGATATGCAACACACACTGTACTCAATGCATGTTAAGTTGCCTAAATAAACGTAAATTTGATTAACAAACGTAAGAGATTGTTACAGTATAAAAAAAACAACCTATCTTTAAATAAGGTCTGAAAAACCCCGTTTAAATAGTAATAATAATAATAATAATAATAATAATAATAATAATAATAATAATAATAATAATAATAATAATAATAATAATAATAATAATAATAGCATAGCTGGTTAATTAAAGTATCACAAATATACAAGATACATTCCGCAATACAGGAGTTCCTCAGCACGGTAATAAAAACAAGGAAAACCAAGATCCAATTGATGGCAGGCACCCAAACCATACAAACAGAATACATCGACATTGAACTGGTAACATTTCAAGGGGATGCCCTCAGAGCCTTTTGGTTCTGTGTTTGTCTAAACTCATTGTCTAACACATTAAACAGCTTACTATACGGATACTCAATAAAACATAAGAAAACAGCACTGCACTAAATTAACTATCTCATGTATATGGACTATATTAAGCTTTACGCATTAACATGAGACCACATGAGTCATCTTTTGAAAACATCAGAAACAGTTACAAATGACATCAACATGGAATTCGGAATCAGCAAATGTAAACTACTGCATATAGAAAGGGGACAATGGAAATAAGACTCAACTAAAACTTAACAGTGCAACATTGCAGCAGATGGAAAAAGATGAACTTTATAAATACCTAGTATTTTTGCAGAATATATAAAAAAACAGCAATACAAAAATCATGTACACATGATTCTGAAATCCAAACTGAACTCCGGCAACCTGTTTAAAGTGTTCAACATATGCCAATACTTACGTACTCGTTCGGCGTTATCAAATGGACCACAATAGAAATAGAAAACGTAGATATACCGACAAGAACCAGTTTAATGAAAGAAAGAAAATTGAACCCTAACGCTTGTAAAGAGAGAGTCAATATTAGCAAAAGAGAAGGAAAGAGATAATTAATAGATTTACATCCAATTACATGCAAAACAAGTTACTTTACTGAGAGCATAACCTGCATAAATCCATTATACAAGCAGACAGAAACTATGCACCACTAAATCTCAAAATAGAATATACAGAACCAATAGAAGACATAGAAGTACAAAAAAATGGCAATTTAGTCATCAAAAACACTACACGGCAGACATTACAACCAGGTCTACAATAACAATGAGATTAGTAAAGAACTGCCATACAGATTCCTACAAACAGGACAACTATTCCCGGATACAGAAGGATTCATACTAGCCATTCAGGATCAGTCACAGCCACCAATAATTACAAAAAATTTATTCTAAAAGACAGCCGTATAACAGTTGATAAATATGAGAAATGTCGCCAATTTACAGAAACAATACATCATGTAACATCAGGCTGTAAAATAGTAGCAGGCACGGAATATACAACTAGACACAACACAGTAGCTAATATAATACACCAGTCATTAGCACTACAATGCAACCTACATTCAAAGGCACAACCATATTATCAATATACCCCAGAGACAAGTCTTGAAAAGCTCTACTGGAACTTTCATACGGACAAAACAATCATGCATAGCAGACCTGTCACAACACTAATAAATCAGGCTTAGCGCATAACGTACCTACTAGACATCTGTTCCTTCAGATTCAAAGTGTGCAATAAATATAAATAAAAATAAATAAATGCCAATCATTAGCAATAGAAATTGAAAGAATCTGGAAACAGAAATAAGGCCACACAATACTTTTTGTAATATCAGTCATAGTAATCACCCCCAAATATTTTAACCAAAACCTCACACAACTCAATCTTTCTCATAACGTGCACAATACAGCATAAATAGCAACCATACTTAATACGTGCAACATCAAAAGAGCATTCCTCAAACAACAATAGTTTGCGTTGCGACCTGGCTAAGCCCGACTTTACGAAAAAAGGACTACCAGAAAATAATTTTTAGAGGAGCAAAAGGGATGCAGAAAGGGAACCAGATGGTGTAAAGAGCAACTGATCATGGTCGCCACAATCCTAGGAGAGATCAAGAAGAAACAGAGGAAACTGGATTGCTGTTACGTCGACTACCAGAAGGCGTACGACGGTGTACCGGATGCCTTGTTAATTCGAGTCCTCCAAATGTACAAAATACACCCCAAGATAACATCTTTCCCGCAACACCTCATGCAAACATGGAAAACGGTCATCCAGTTTCCAGCGGATGGATTCTATATCACAACTTCTGAAATAAAGACCAACTGAGGAATTTTTCAGGGAGATTCATTGATCTTTCTGGTTCTGTCTAGGCCTTAGCTGTCCGTCAAAAACACTAAACAGGTCAGGAACAGGATACACTTTCAAAAATCCCCACGAGAAGCACCTCATATCTCATCAGCTGAACATGGATGACCTAAAACCGTACACTCTGTCTCACGATAACCTTAAGCAACTCATCCAATTAGTGAAAGTATGCTCAGATGACATAGGTATGAAGTTTGGACTGTATAAATGCAAAGTAACCAACATCGATAATGGAAAATGCATGCTAGGGGATGTCCGCCTAGATACCGGGGAAATCATTGAATCTATGAGTGAAGGAGAAACTTACAAGTACCTAGAGTATGAACATGCAAAGTGCATTGAACATACAAAGATTAAAGGAGCCCTCACCAAAGAGTATCTCGCGAGAATCAAAAGACTGGCAATACTAATCTCAATAGTAAGGCTATATCAGTGCTCATCTACTCTTTTGGAATAATCTCTTGGACGGACACAGACCTCGACAACATCACGAGAAAGACTAGAAACGAGATTACTTTTCTCAGGAAGCAACATCCCAAGTTAAGCACACTCAGAATGACCCTGCCACGCAGTAAAGGAGGAAGAGGGCTAATTGTCATTAAGAACCTACACAACAACCAAGTGAAACTCATGAGAACCTACTTTCATCACCGCAGCGAAATATCGCCTCTCCACCGAAGTGTGTGCTTGGCTGATAAGGGATTCACACCGGTCAAGCTGGCGAGTCAGGAGAGACAGGCAAATAAAGAGACCCACAGTAGTGAAGAGAAGCATCGAGAGTGGCGACGAAGAGCACTGCATGGGAGACCTCGATCAACCGTTTGTCAACAAGACTGGGTAGAACGCGTGGTTGAAGAGGGGAGAGCTGCTCCCTAAAACAGAAGCCTTAGCTGTAGCCATTCAGGACAAAGTAGTGAACAAGAGGAACTACTTGAAGCATTTCGTCAGGGAATTTCGTGCAGGGAAAAATCAAAGACGATCGAACATATCACCTACATCGTCAGGTCGCTGCAATTAACCACCAAGACTTACACTTCCAGATGGGACTCGCCACTGATCAACTTAAGGTAGAGTACTACAAGTATGAACCAAAACCAGTGAATGACACAGAAGTTCACTATCAACTACGACAGGTCTATCATGGCCGACCGATGCGTACCCTTCAATAAGCCTGACATCATAATTAAAGGCAAAGAAAAGGGAAGGAGCCATCACCGCAGACGTAGCGATACGCAACACTTACAACATACTTTAAACCATAGCAGATGAGAGAAGGAAATGCAGACAACTGGCAGATGAGTTGAAGAAGCTGTAGAACCTCGACAAAGTGGCCATTGTGCCAATTGTCATCTCAAGCACGTGAGACATTCCGGGGGAGTTGCACAGAAGCCTGTAGAAATCAATCATGAACACCACAAGGATTGTCAGGTAGAGAGGATGGGAATTCTCAGTTAAAACCCGTACCCTGTTCCATTGCCAATGAAACTTGAGATACAATGGAGAAGAGAAACAAATAATAATAATCTTTATTGCCCAACAGAACTCAAATAATCCAATTACAGGACGTGTAAAATGTGTGTATAAAAAAAAGAATTATCTGATTATGCAAGTATGATCTACAATAATACTTAGTAATGAATATATCACAAAAAAGTAACATTATTTGAAACATCGTTGAGAAAAAATTACTATGCGCAAAATAACAAAAAACACGAAACAAGAAAAAAAGAGAAGAAACCTACAAGTAATATTTGCAATAATAAAATAATATAACGTACTAATAGGAAAGTGAATATAAGCATAAGTTAATTCTATAAATATTTGTTTAACAAAAAACGTTCTTTTTTTACTTGGTTGAAATAGGTACTACTGCGTAAAAACTGGATGTAATGGTTTTGTGGTGCTGGTTGGTTTAATTGTCCCTACCTATATTCCAACTTTCCTGTCAAAATGTTAAAAACTGTCATATCGACGCACAAGAACTACATTTAGTAATTCTTAAAAACATTAATTATAAGGTAAGTTGGGGTAAGATCGTACACGGGGCAAGACCGAACGAGGCCTGTCGTAGTTCCATTCGAACGCCGCTGTTGTTCACCGTTGGAATTTTTACGGTGAAATCATTCGACCACGTGTTGAGCTAGTAGGCGGGTCAGTAAAACGTTTAGGTTAGTTTTAATTTTTTCTTATGTGTTTTTTCAACTTTTTGACTGTATTCGTACTTACCCCACGTATACAAATTTTATTCTAAAAGGTAAGTAGCATCTATATTTTGTTTTAAATCATTGAATCTGAACAAGCCCTTTTTAATGTCTATTAATATCTAGTTGCGGTTAGTCCTAACCTCAACTTTTAGATCAGTTCGATCTTGCCCCATATATTTTGGTACGGGGCAAGATCAAACAAAGTTTGTTCAATCTTTCCCCAACTGTATTATGGTAGTCGCGTGATACACATATGGACTTATTGGTTTCAGTTCCTTCAAAAATGTTTCGTAGTTATAAAAGAAAGATTGATAGGGCCCAAACCTACAGTAAATAAGATATTGCTCAAGCTTTGAATGAGATACAAAGCCACTTAATTACTCTTCATGGAGCATCAAAGAAATATAGAATACCAAAAACAACACTTCACGACCACTGCAAAGGAAAACATGGGATAAAGAGTCAAACGTTCGGCAGGGCTTTGGTTATTCCATTTGAGCATGAAGCAACGTTAGCAAATGGGCTTAAAACACTAGAAAAATGGGGATTTGGTTTATCCCGCAAGGAAGTGTTACTTATTGTGTCTGATTATGTAACAAAAAATAATATCAAAACACCTTTTAGGGATAACGTTCCTGGACTTCAAAAAAAGACATAATTTCTCAATAAAGAAACCTCGGTCAGTGAAATATGCAAAGAAAAAAATGACCGATCCCTTTATTATTAACGATTATTTTAAACAGTTAAAAATACTTTTGTCTGATCTACAATTAACAGATCGGCCTAAACAAATCTCGAATTTGGATGAGACCAGTCTATGCATTGACCCTTCGAAGACAAAAGTAGTTGGAGCTAAAGGCGTTGCATCTTCTCGTATTATTAGAGGCCCTGGAAAAGAAAATGCGACCATTACTGTCTGCTGTTAGCGCTGCTGGTGATAAAGTACGTCCTCTTATGGTCTTTAAAGGTAAAAATGTTTGGGACCAGTGGATGGCTAACAGGCCCTACTAACGAAATATATGTAGCATACGCTGCTAGCATAAACGGTTGAATGGAGTCAGATATATTCTTTAACTTTGTACAGAAAATATTGCTTCCGGTTTTGGGTGAAGAGAGACCCGTATTGCTGATCTATGATGGACATAGTACCCATGTAGACCACAGAGTGGTAAAAGTTGCCCAAGATAATAATTTGACGATACTAAAACTTTCACCTCATACTTCTCATCTCTTGCAGCCATCGGATTTGGCGGTATTTAAAACGGCTTGGGATGAGGAGTTAATAACGTGGCAACGAAAGAATCAAGGGATTAAACTACCGAAAAATATTTTTTCCGAAAAAGTCCGTAAGCTTTGGAATAATCTAAAAATCACTATAATACAGAACGGATATAAAAAAATCAATGATATATCCGTTTGACTCATCAGTTATACCTAATGAAAAATACTATCCGGACGCACTTAAGAGGTTTGAAAGCATTCAAAAAACTAATCCGCAAAAAAATGGCGTTGAAGAGATAGTCAACAAGTTCCTGAAGACAACGTAGCTGGAACTAGTAATGTCAGTTGAACATCGCCCGAGTGAAGAAGTTCCCCAAGAGAACGTACAAGTTGGCCCAAGTAATGTATCAGCTGGAGATCACCCTAATAACGTAGCTGGGGCTAGTAATATGTCACTTGAAGATCGCCCGAGTGAAGAAGACAACACACAGACTGTGGCAAATAATGTATCAGCTGATGAACAGGTTGTCCAAGAAAACAAAGAAGCGGGACCGAGTAATGTGTCATTTGAAGATCTTTTTTGGAAACTGTAAGACAAAATACCACAAATAATAATAAAACCACAAAAAAGAACCGTGTTGCGCTGAACTCATTACTCGTCAAAATCTAAAAGAACTACAACTGGCACAACATGAGAAACCTTCACAAGGGACAATCAAAAAACAAAAACTGACTATCACAAAACAAGGAAGCACAAGCAGCGAAAGCAGTATCGAATCAGTATACGAAGAATCAGATAATGGTTTAGATTTTTCAAATGAAGACGATCATGAATACCTCATTTCGAGAGAACTTGCAGATTATAAATTGGACGCTTGGGTGGTAGTGAAATATTGTACGAATAAAACCACAAAATATTATGCAGGGCAAATCTCAGAAAATTACACGGAATGTGAATGTGTTGTCAAATTTTTACATTTTAATTCCTTACGCAATATATTCTTTTGGCCTACGACTGAGGATCTGGACACTGTTGCACTAGAAAATATCGAAATGTTTTTACCTAATTCGATAGAAGATCGTCGAGGTAATTCATTTAAGTTTAATTTAAATTTTTCTGGGTTCAATATTTACTAAATAGTAACGTAAAATTTTTATTTTAAAAATTACAAATAAAGATTGGTTAGTTTGTATTTGATTTTCTTTTTGTATGTGGGGTAAGTTCGAATATCTCTCAAAAAAAAAGTGAAAAATGATGAATTCCTTATACTAAAACTATTAGGAAATATATCAGGGGCTTGTTCGAAACTCAATCTAGCCCCGAATCTACTAATAAATACGTATATGGACATTTCAGGTTCTATTCGAACTTTACCCACTACTGGGGCAAGTTCGGAGTGGTGTACTACGCATTTACTTTTTTTTTTTTTTAGAAGAAAATTACATTTATTGGTAATATATATTTCAATATGTAAGGTGTCATTTCTGAAGTGAAGTCAATAACATTTAATATTTGACTATACTTTGATCGAATTATGGTGAACTAATCGAAAATGCGTTCGATCTTACCCCAACTTACCTTAATAACTCAAAAGTTAAACTTAGTAGTCTTTCGGTGTTCGCCACGAAGCGTTCCTCAATATAAGTGCACAAATAAAGACTTCGGTCACGATCTAGCAGATAAAATGCACCGCACATTTTGGAAGTTGATCTGGCAGTTTTCCCAAGCAAATTTTATACTAACAAACATTTGGCACATTTAGAATTCTACAAAAAGACGTTAGGCTAGTTTTGAATAATATTTGTTTATAAATACGGTACTGATCCAAGACACGTCAAAACTATAACTATTGTCTAGATTGACAAGTTATTTACATTACTGGTACCAAATGATGCTTAAAGGCTAACCAACATAAAATTATGCTCTTGATTCCTTTGGAATTACATTTGGAAACAAAATTAGCGAGTAAAACTTTTGAATATCCCTTTTGTGACCAACTTCTTACAAAACATAAATTGTCGTTTGTGCATATTAAGGCAATGCCAGCAACTGTCCTCTTAAAACAATGTTAAATTAACAACTTTGGGCATCACTGATTCAAAAAGTACATTCAGTCGTTTTCTCAGCGAACTTGATGTATAAACAAAGATTATGGGTATTTCCTACACCAAACGTTGACCAACTCCCCAAAAACTATAATATCTTGTTTTAGTAATCTTGCTAAATGTGTATCAAGTTAGTTGTAAAAGATAGTGCCTATCGACATAATATCGACGTAATATTTAGTCGACTGGTTTTCCAACAAAATTGGCTTACAGCTAAAGCTTTGCACACCTTTGATCTAAATAATGTTTTTTAATTTTAGTTTCAGTCCATTGAACATTTTAGGCATCTTTGGACCCGTACTGATTCAATCCTATTTCCCACAAAATTGGCCCAAAATTATTCTCTTGCCTACGATTTGATCGTTTTTCCAACAAAAATCATAAGCAATTTAAGTTGTGTAGCTTTTGCCTCAAATGATGGCCATCACTATAAGAACAATTCATTTTTGCCCATCGAGGAAACGTGTTTGGTGGTTTTCAAATAACTAGGAGAATAAATAGTAACCTTAGGCCTAAATGACCAATGAATTTGTTTGCAAATAGTCTGGGTTCTAAATAAGACCCTATACCCACAAAACGTTCTTTGCCATTGATAAAAAGTATTTTATCCCTTTTCCAACGAAATTTTTATATAAAATAAAATGTTCGCACATTTTTGGCCCTAAATGGTAACCGACACCCTAAAATCATAACAATCATTTCTTGCACACGGAGGGTATGCATATAGCCGTTTACCAATAAATATGCGTGCGTGCGTGCGTGCGTGCGTGCGTGCGTGCGTGCGTGCGTGCGTGCGTGCGTGCGTGCGTGCGTGCGTGCGTGCGTGCGTGCGTGCGTGCGTGCGCGCGCGCGCGCGTGCGTGCGTGCGTGCGTGTGTGTGTGTGTGTGCGCGCATGCGCACGCGTGTGTGTGCGTGTGTGTGTGATTGTGTTCTGTGATGATTTTTTTGTACGCGATATGTCAGAAAAGCGATTGCATTCAAATTTCATAAAAGGTATTTAAGACCTAAATGTCTGGATCCCGTGGTTTTTGATGGTGTGCAATTTGCGGAAGGAGCACCAAATATTATTTCTTATCGTTTACAAGATTGTAAACGGTAATTTAGCACACGCAGTCGGGACATATTCCACATTCTAATTCATGGTGGTGATAAAGCTGCGGGGTAATGAGTAAAAAAGGTGAATACAAAAGCCTAAATAGCGACTACATTCAAAATTGACTTAAACTCTTGAGATCTCATGTCCAAATCTGCACGTAGTCTTAACCAAGAGATTACAAACACTTACAAAGGGTGTGAAATTATTTTGACGCACAGGGTATACGTACTATGTAGTCTTGTGATGTACGTGGAACGTATTTTATGTGGTGGATGTACGTGAGTTTGTACAAGAAATTTTTTTTGTGTGTACAGAATGTAAGTTAGTGTAAAAACTACGCCACTAGAATTGTAGTAAAGCGATGTGTGTCATGTAAAAGAGTATTTAAATGTTGTACGAAGATTTTTTTAAGGTAAAAGTATTAAATTTGATTGAGAGTATTATAGCTATGTCGATTCTGACGCTCTTTACAGTGTTGCCACGTCTCAACGTCATGCGTCGTTTTGCCAGTTTCAATCTTAAAAGTGGGAGATCAGTGATAAACATAACTGGTTCGTATCTTCGCTAAAAGGTGGTTGCATCATAGCTAAAAGTAGTCGGTTCGTGTTCTCATTAAAATGTGGTCGTATCATAGCTGAAAATAGCCGGTTTGCGTATTAGCAAAAAATTATAGTGACAGCGTCATCAAATATTTTTGTCACATACTGATAGGGGCAGTTTTTATACCAGGGGTAGCTCTCCCAATTTGATATATGTGGTAGATACGTAAACAAGCCGACGGGCGTGTCGGGGAGACGGTTGCACTTATTTTTGGCTAATTCTGGCCCTTTTTCGAGAAAAATTTTTTTTTTGTTTCAAAAAACTGGACTGGCTTAAAAATCTCTTCGTCACCTACTGATTGGGGCAGTTTTTATATTAGGGGTAGCTCCCCAATTTAATATATGTAGTAAATACGTAAATAAGTCTCGAGTCAAGCTCTTCAAGGTCAAAATTCATTGGTATCGTATTACAATTCATCGAAATCAATTTTCAAGGTCAAAGTTTATTGATCTGCCGAGGTATCATATTACAACCCTTTGAAATCTAAAAATACAATCCGTTCTTGAAAGTAGATCAAAGTTAAGTGGTAGCATTCATAATCAAATGACTGCTTTTGTGCATTATCGATATTACTCAGCTATTCTCATGCGGTCAACCCCTCTGTATAGGTTGAAATTTTATAATCCCATGTCAGTCACTTCGACATCATCTTTTTCTAGAAAGTGTGTGTAAATCTGCTGTTATCATTGAATATACTGCACATTGTTGTTGTACTGTACTGTACAAGACAATCAAATTTTAGAAAAAATCATTGTTTATTAATGTAATACTCAATGCACTAAAATGAAATACAATGATTATATTTTTTGTATTTTATTTCATGCAAAAGCTATATTCTCTATTAAAAACTGTTGCTACGACTATATACGTAATTTATTTCACAAATTATAACTTAAACGTTTACTTACAAAACTATACCTTCCTTATTGATCCATGATTTTTCAATCTAATACCCACCACTTTACGAACAACTTATTATTATTGGAGCGAAACACATTTTCCACTAGGTACACACGAGGATCCTTCGTTTTCTATACTTCGTGTTCATAAAAACCTCCCAGTACAGATGTTCCTTTCATGTCCTCCATCATGCGCGTAGTGGGGTTAGTAATGCGAACCTTCACAATCTTAAATAGTTCACTAGACCAATTGGGTGTGTATATATTGGCAAACATACTTTTAAATTTACTGATTTGTACTGTCACCCACACAATATCGAATGTTTTTATGTGAGCGTAAGCCTCTAGCTTTGTATGATTACCAACATCTTTAGGCTTGATTCTGTGCTTACGATTTGTATAATCCATAGTTACGATATCAATTGCTAAACGTCTTATACAGAGTACACTTAATGGTTCCGATAACAGGTTCCGCAATTGCTGCCTTTTTTGTGCTATAGGTTGAGTAATGATAGACTACATAACGCTTCACTAGTTTAGTAAAATAAGTCCCTTTAATTATCATATCGTTTTCTTTAATTTTAACGGGAGTATTACCAATTGTACATTTGTCTGTTTTGGTTTCATAGTGGACTCCATAAGTATGACCTTCAGGATCCCTCATAATACGTTCAACGTATATACGAGGTAAGTCATTGTACAGCTCGAGAGGTTCTTCTGTATGGGTTCATTACGGTAGTAGAAACATCTGTGATACTAAGAGGTTCCTCCTTTTCTTCTTCTTCCTCAGTATTAATTGCTCCCACGACAGATGTGTCTAAAAAAAATGGTGTACGAAGACCTGAAGGAGGATTTGTTTTAAAAAACGGTAGCTGAGCTGGCGGTCCCTTTCTTGAATCACCTAATGGAGTGAAGCCTGGTGCCCTTTCAACTTGATCTTACGGGCAGTAAGGGTAGTAGCCTGATTTCTTGGAAATATTAAAAGGGGTGGTCAATGAGCTCTTTTTTGGGTGCTTTATTCTTTTATCTGGATCGATTTTACTTACGGTTTCAGATAGAGGTTCTATTAGGGGCTTAATAGTACTTCCAAATGTTCTTTCATTATCGATGCGGGAATTTTTAACACTGTTATATTTCTGCTGTATTATTTTACGATCCTGAATAATTCTCTTCTTTAGTATCATCTCCTTGTTATCCACTGTATCAAAACGGGTTTACTGAACAGGTACCGGTTTACACCGAACGGATAGCTGTTAATACCTAAACTGATCAGTAACTGCTAAACTACTGAAATATGCTTAAGTTATTATTTCTACATCAAACCTTTTCCTATAGGGACCGTTATTGACTTCAGCATCCCTTTTTATGACCATGGAACCAAACTGATCTACCCAGCTCGGAAACAATTTCATGCTTATGGTGTTTCTTATATGACCCTTATACACGTGTTTTAGGTTTAATTAATCTTGCTACAATAATATAATTAGATTCGCATTATCACGAATTAATTGGTTCGGAATTTTACTTTAAGTTTGTCCCAAATAGAAACATTCAATATCGTTATGCCTACCCATAGAAAAATATGCCCTTATGCTATTTTGATTTTCACAAGCGATATCATCGAAGTTAAAAGTAGAGTTTGATTTTGCACTATTAGGCTTAATTACATCTTGATTATCACTGAAGATAGAGTAACCTATATCCTTCAGTGGAAGTAAGATTTCCTGTAAAAGTTTGTACTTGTTTTCATTCAATGACTTAGAGTACATGTATACATGTTTCAATTTCAAACCATTTTTCTCAGTAAGCAGACTGGTCATTGTGTTTGTTTTACCACAATTGGAGGGGCCGCATATAATGCCATGTATAATATTACGAAATAAATCACCATGTTCCGTAGTACTAGACTTTTCTTCTGTCATGATTTTGAATAGGAAATAAAACTAAACGAATAATTACAACATTTTTATTTATATACTAGACGTGCAGATTGTATATTACAATAATCATATTTTTTTCACTTCTCCAGTGAGTGGGCTGTACTGCACAATAGCATCATGGAGAATAACACCATTCATAACGATTCTATTATCGAAAGGTGTTGGAGATTCCATACTGTGTAAGGTGCCAATTCTTGACTATCGTTACCTTAATTTAAGTTTTGAATTTGTATTATTATTGGAAAATATATATACATTACATTAGTACCTTCATGTATCTTTTTTTTCTTTCAATAATTAAATTTTAGTATATATCAATATTTTATATTTAGTGTACGTAATTACGAACGTCACTGTACATAGAGTTGCTCTAAAAGGGCTATTTTAGCCACATCAATTTTTGCGGTCTTTGCGCAAACCCGAACCGAACCCACTTAATGTATTTTCCGTTTCTTCTGCGGTCCAATTCATTAGGTTATCTTTTTTAAGTTTTGCTTCCCTTGTATAAGGGAACAAGGGTACGCCTCTACATTAATGAAAAACCGATTGTGTTAAGGAAAAACTCTGATGTTAATGAATTTCGTATCGTTGCAAAATGCAAATGCGTGATGTATGAAGTCACGATGTTCACTTGGGTAAAATGGCGCATGATGGAGCAATGTCAACTTCAAGAATTATAAATGCTTTTATTCTGCTTTCGTCGTTCGAAGCCACTTTTTAGTTAGTTCTATATTTCCATTAGTTGTATGTGGAAGACAAATGAAAATTATCTTTCTTACCTTACCGTACGTTTATATTACGAAATTATGTTATCTTCACACATTTGTCTACATTTTGTTTATTTGTACGTTGAAGACAAAGGGAAATTACTTTACGTTATCGTATGTTTATCTTATGAATGGAAAATGAAATTCTCATACTGTAGTTCGTTTTAAGATGAAGTTAATATATTTATTTTGAGTACATGTAAGTAATACGTATCCTTCTATTGCAATATAAGTCAGTATAGTGGTATTTTGATACAGTTACAGAAACAGCTGACTTCTGCTTCTAAGATAGAAATATTTGAGTGATCATTTATCGCAACTATAATATTTGTTGACATAGGTCAACTATACGTTTTGTTGTTAAATACAGTGTTGATCAAATTCCACATTGAATTTTAAGTAAATATAGATTATATGCTAGTGTAGTGTTGATTTAGTAATTATTTAATATCGTAAAGCTTTACGAGAAATACCATTTTAGTTATTCTATGCCGAAGCTAATCAGGCATCTTGGTTTCGTAAATATACATATAAATGCGGTTGTTTACCGTTATTCAGATTACCTATTAACAAATGCATTACTGATTATATCCATGGACACATCTCTTCCTACCTCATACCTAAAAATAAATGAGTTCTCAACTACAGTAAGTTTCGTAAGTAACATTGTACCCTACTGAACTAGACGTGGTGCAATTTACCTTTTAATATACCAATCACATCGCACTCAATTTTTTATTTGTTATAACTGTTGAGTTCGTCAAGCATTCATTATGTTTAGAGCAGTCCATTACAAATACTAGACATGATTTGAATTCGAAATAGTTGAGTAATGCGTCTTTATCATCACCATAGTAATCGCATCGGAACAAAATTGTGATCGGCAGACATGTATTGGTAAGCACTGAAGTTCTACTCAGAATTAATATGTACTTTAAGGTTTCTTATGTTAGTGTGATCAAAATTTCTGGCCCTTGCTGACTTTGTGTACCTTTTACCTTGTTGGAATGCAACACTTATCCAATGTGGTTTTTCCAGTTGCGTTGACGTTTTTATTGGCCATATGTTTGAGGGTGTTTATTTTAAAGCAGGTAAGTTCATATCTCCCATTGACGAAATGGAACAGTAATACTAGAATTTTGATTGATTCATTCAAACAAGTTAAGTTTCGCAGCATTACTAAATGTTAAGTGTGGTACTTTCCATTGAATTTTATTTAAAGTTATTGCTGCATCAACTTCATCATAGTAAGTTTGTATCGCTTCCAGATGGAACTAAAATCAACTCTTGACGCATATTCGCGATTACATGGCGATAATCCTCCATTATTCCAAATACGTGGTTCAGTGCGTACTGTAAAATATTTCTCTCCATTTTTTTCATCGAAACGTAGTGGTTCTTCATTCTTTGGTGACCACCCCGCATAGCATAGTGCTTTGCTCTTGCTTGCCTTAAGTGTAGATGTTGTCCACAATGATTTTGTATCTGATACAATTTTTGTCACTTTGGGGGTTCCTCAGGGATCGAATTTAGGCCCACTTCTTTTTTTATTGTTTATTAATGATCTTCCAGCAATAGTAGATTGTGGTGTTCTATTATTTGCAGACGATATGAAAATTTTTTCTGAGGTATCATCTGTTACTGTCAATTTTTGCAACTGCCGCTTAACCTTATTTCGAAGTGGTGTTCTGTGAACTGTTTAAAATTAAATGAAGCCAAATGTAAGGTTGTGTCGTATATCAAAAAGCATAATCTAATTATATATAATTACTGTCTTGATTCAATGCAACTGGTAAGATCGAAACTAGAGAGGGACTTAGGAGTCTACTTTGATAACAGATTTACTGTTTCAGGCCATATTAATGTCACTGTTCGCTCCGAAATATCTATACTGGGATTTATTACACGTACTTGTACAAGTTTTTTTTAAATATAATTGCTCTCAAAACGTTGTTTTCCTCTTATGTGCGTAGCAAACTTGAATATTGTTCTTTAATTTGGTATCCATTTCTTAATTATCAAATCGAATCTGTCCAACGGCGTTTCTTGAAACTGTTGTGGTTCAAATTTAACGGCACATATCCAGAAAGGGGCTCTCATCAAGTCTTTACTATCTACGTTCCACTTCCTTTCCTTAGAAAGTAGAGAATTAAGTCTAGCTTAACGTTTCTTTACAACATTATCCACAACAGACTAGATACTCCTAAGTTGTTGTCTCTCATTAACTTTATTGTTCCAGTTTATAAAACACGCTTGCATTTATTTTTTTATCGTTCTGCACCCAAAACTAATATTTTGTATAGGTGACCTATTATTAACTCTTGTTGCATTTACAATAAACAATATTCGAATTTGGATTTATTTACTTGTACTTTTGACAGTTTGCGTTTCCTCTATATTGTCCTGTAATTGGATCATTGGTTCTGTTGGACTGTAAATATTATTATTATTATGCCTGGATTTCTGCAAACGTACTAACCACCGAACTCATAACGAATTTCTTCAAAAAGAAAGTTGGGAAAATTATTGGTTAAGTTGCATGATTTTCCTTCATCTTCCTTTTGCAGATCAAGCTTACCTTCTATGTACATAAAACCATCGTAGATAGCCGTAATTGGATCTTGACTTTTAATTAAGATGCGTACCTCTTCAGAAGGTCCATATTTAGAAGATCCGTACGGAAGATAAGTGTGAATATCTGATTTAATTATAGTATCATCAAAATATAGGTTTTGAAAGACGTTTAATGATTCGGCCATTGCGTTGAGAACTTTTAAACCACTTCACGTTAAGAAGTATTTGCAGAATTGGTGATTGATTAATTCTCAAACCCATGTTCTTTTAGTTCTAGGCCTACTATGAATGGTTCACTTTCACCAAAGTCCATTAGTTCACCGTTTTGGTTAGTCAAGTTTATTGTTATATTACTAATTATGTCGGTATTTACTTCTAAATATTAAGTATTGCTGGAAGATTTATCTCAACGACAACCTGGTGGAACTGAAACGCCAATCTCTAACATAACAGTTTTCAAAATACTGTCATATCCTTTAATCAGTTCCCAATTGTAATAAATACCAAGATTGCTAGATAAAGGTTTATAATGTTGATCATAGATTATATATTCTCCTTCGTTTACAATTGACCAATCAATTTTGTTTTCAATTCCTTGGGATCGGAAAAATTGTAATTCTACATCTGAATGCCATCTTAGAAGGTCATTCCATTCCTTCATATCCATCACTACATTGTTGCCACACCCCATACGTACTACTGGTGACAGGTTGAGGTGTGTAGTGTGCACTGTACCTAATTTCCATATGTTTCGCACGATAAGTGTCATTTGATATAGTTTATAGTAACACCAATCGATTAAGGATTCATTAGCTGTTTATTTATACTTCCTTATGTTGAAATGGTGGCCGTCAGTGCTAGAAGAGTAACCATCATCTTGTTTTGCTTCATTTTTACTACTACTACTACTACTACTAACTACTGCTACCATCACTATTTTGATGGTACCAACAACACAATCTTAAATTATTGTTCATATAGTTACTGCAACTTTGTGGGGTATCCGTATGTAACGGTAAACTTCTGAGTTTGGATCGCTCTAGGAATGATTTTATTGCTGCTTGCATTATGACGACTTTACTTGCTCACAAATTCACTATGATTAAACACTGTTTAAGAAATGATCCCAGTTAAAGTATGCGCAATTTGCATATCGTAGGGTTGTAGCACTACTATTGAAAACTAAATGTTATATTTGTTGTTTTCACGGCTGCACCCACATCGTTCATGTTTAGTAACGTTTTAAATTCTTCAATTCGAGTTTCTTGTTTGAAATACTCATAAAGTGCCGAGGTCACACACATTTAAAATCAGCTGTTTTCATCAATATGCGTTCACCATACTTACCATTAATTAGTGCCACACGAATCACTTTATATTTTTTCGATGTCCAGTTAATTCCAAGTTTAACAATTACAAGTTGCTAACTGACAGACCTCTACACACCTCGCTACACAAGAAAAATGTGTCCTTGACTTGAGTACCTATCGCAACATGTTAAACTTCTCAAATACCTTACTTTTAGTTTAGAAAACTATTTGACCTTACATCAATTTAGTGAATATAAGTTACACTTGACCTTAGTCTAACTTTTTGCATAGACCTGTAATTCAGGTGGATACAGATGAAATAAAATAAACTGATTCTATTCCTAAGAATTGTAATACGATACCCTTGCAGACCAATAAACTGTGACCTTGAAAACTGATTTCTATGAATTGTTATGTGATATCAATAAATTTTGACCTTGAAGAGCTTGTCTCGAGAATTATTTACGATCTACCACATATATCGAATTGGGGAAGCTACCATGTAAGAACTGTCCCTATCAGTAGGTGACAAAATATTTGATGATGATGTTACTATAATTTTTAGCTAAGACCTGAGCAGACTATTTTTAGACCTTTTAGTGAGGATACGAAACGACTATTTTTAGCTATGATGCAACCACCTTTTATCGAGGACGCGAACCAGCTACATCTAGCAATGATCTGACCCCATGTTTGACCTTGAAACTCGCAACGTCTCAAGACCTTGAACGTGAAAACACCGTAAAGTGCGCCAGAATCGCCATAGCTACACTACTAGATAAGGTTTTGGTAAAACCCCTATTGAGTCGATAATGGTGAAATGCTACTGGAATTTGCCATTGTCTGCTGTAGACTGCGTTACTAAATTGTTGTAAGTGTATGAATGAGTAAATTTGTGATGTGTTGATGTGGTATTAAAGTGTAGACAAGAATAAGTATGAATAATTTTGATTGAGTAAATGTAATTATGCGCAATAAGAAACATTGGACGCATGTTCAAGGACAAATGGTGTTAGACTTTGCTAAATTGTACGCAACCAAAAATCGTGCGTATGTGAAACCTTCATAAAAGAATTGTGAGAATGTTTTTAAGGAAATTCAGGATGTCTGTGTTTTTCTCGTTCCGGTTGCGTCTGGTTCGATTTTTAGACTTCCACTCGGTAAAGACGCGCAGTGGATTCGATAACTCTTACAGTTATCTTCGTCAGTAGTAATATCTATTAAAATTCTTAAAGATGCTGAAACAGTTTTGTGAAAGTTGAAAAATTAAAACGTAAACATAAGCTTAAGTTTAGTGAAAGTTGAAATATTGTTTCAACAATTTTAATACGAAGATAACTAAGTGTTATCGAAAAGTTAATATACAAATACACTATTAAAAAACGTTAAAAAGGTAAGTATTTTATTCGCAAGGTTAAAGCTTTCCTTAAAGCAATAAAAAATAAGTTGAATGTGGTCGCATAAACAAAATTTCCATAAGACAAATAAATTATTCGGTAACTTATCCGTAGACAAAGTATCTAATCTTTTAAATTTTGATCATACGTAAAAAACAATGACGGAGTATTAAATGAAGGAAGTCATAATGTTATACACATCACTGAAATAATACCCAATGTATAAACACTATTCAGATATTATAATAATATTAAACAAAATTAAAATAAACAATCATCGTGTTGATACAGATGTTAAAAACATCGTCAATTTTGTAACCTCTATTAACTAAATTGAATTGACGTCTAAAAGTTTCATATTCCACAAAATAATATATTGCATCTTAATTTACATAATACCAAAATGAATATTAATAACGTCGAACATATAAATTTTACAAATTTTGTAATACGCAAATTGGTATTGCATAATCCGAATAAAAAAATAATGTATAATATGATACATACACGGGTGAATACACTTTATGGAAATTAATTTAATCCCCTAAGCAAAATATAAACAAGAGAAAGCGTATTCATCCGCCTGACAAATAAAAAAGAAATAAAACACTTTATTAAAATTACCAGCAACTCACAAGGTATGTAAATAATTACCTTCGTTATATCAATTGACCATTCAGAGGCTTCCCCATTCCTTTGTACTGCGATATATGTAAATTTCTTGTAGTTGACCCTCCATGTTTCGCATCGGTGGAAGCCAGTTTGCAGAATCTTCCCGATGTCGCTCTCCAATATATAGTAACCAACAGTCGGCACCTTTTCAATTTGTTATTATGCGAGTTAAATAACGAAAGGTGTTTAAACCAAAACTAAGTGTTTAACTAACTATTATCCGGGTTTAATATGACTGCATATGAATTTTATTAACAAAACGCTTTCTATACTTACAGAAAATTTTCTGTTTGTCTGGTTAGGCGTGAACGCGGATGAATTTTGTTAAAAACGCTAATCATATTCAAGTTTAAATAGTTAAATCTGCGAAAAACGCGATTATATACAAAAAATGAGGAAAAGCACTAATTTCAACAGTATTTCCCCTAAACTAAAACTAAGCTAAGGGGTAGACGGGAAAACTCTCCCTACGAAAGCTTCACTCCGACAGAGCTCATATTCCGCGCTCAACCTGTTTCTTCACCAGATATGTTAAGACTCCCTTACAAATCTTTCTGCCATAATGTATCTCATACCAAACAACCCATCATAAAAAATAATTCGTAAAATCGTAAGCGCGATAAAAACGATATGAGCCACAAAAATTTTAATAACCCGGTAAATGGTAAACAAATTCACTCCGACCGAGCTCACATTCCGCCCTCAACCTATTTCTTCACCAGCTAGACGATGAGTCCCTAACGAATCTTTCAGTTTCTACCATAATGTCAAATAACCAATCATAAAAATCATTTCTTGAAGTCGCAGGGGAACCGAATTGAAAAAATTACATTATTAGCATTATCTACCTCGAGAAAGATATCATTGAAATACGATCTATCTTCTTCGCCGACAAACTTTGGAAAATCGACCCTAAGCCAACGTATTATAAAAACCACACTCTTTGTCTTTTTAAAATTTATTATTTTATCAAAGAGACCGATGTACCGTGGCCACTAATTTTAATCTGCAATCTGCGTTTCCTGAAGCAATTAGCTACGAGGTAACAATTTTCAATAACCTATCGTGGTTTAAAAACTTCAAATTTCAAACAAACCGAAAAATTTATACACCGTTTACAGAATTGTGATACTAAATCCTGCTCAAATCTGTAATAACTCCAAACATCGCCAAGTAAAGTAAAACTGTTTAACTAAATTAATGCTTCCAAAATGTATACTGAAGTACACCCAAATTTTAATAATCTATTTTCAAGACTGGGTACTATTTAAATATCCTGCAGTTCGAGAAAACAACAGAATCTACAGTACCTTCTAGCCACACGTGATGTCGCGTAGAACTTTTTGACATTAGAAGCTATTGCCATCTCTAGGCTAGTTTTGGACGTTCTCAAATTGATACGAAGATTGCAATAAATTTTAGAGAAAGAATAGGATAAAAATAGGCTAAGAAAGAGAATAGGGTCAATCGCTGCCCTTACCAGTTCAATCGTCAAAAACGAGACAATGTTAAGTCAGAATTCTAAATATGCAATGGTTTATTCAAGAGGTAAATGAAAAAATTTGATGCGTAACACTTTAAACTTCTTTTTCAGAAATCGGTTTCAATTCCCAAAGTTTTTAGAAAACAAGCCATTTTTTTTGCTGCTTAACAGTTATAGCGTATTTGCTAATAAACTTTCAGTTTAGCGGGTTTTTTAAATCTATCGATTGTTTTTGACAAAAATCACTTTGTAGTTAACTTTAATCATAATCTGAGACAAATCTAAAAATTAATCATGAACGTGTGTTAGACGAGATGATTTTGGACAACTATAATCGCAGTTGGGAATCTCCTAGATTTTAGCTACGAACGAAAAGGCTATTACAACTGGCCTGTGTGGATTAAATACTCTACCTCTAAAGCACCAATCTTTCTTAATCTCTGATACCTTTCACTGCATTATGTAAAAATTTTAGGATTTACCGGTTGGGAGACAAATGCTGATAGCATCAGAGAAACTTTTTTACATTACCTGTATTGTATAACTCAATAGTTGAAATTTCGGTCTGATTTTCCTCAAGACTGTAATTCGATGTAATGTACCATTGTAGTAGTTTTGTAACAGGGGATCGGAGCGCACTATGCTTTCAGATTATCGATAGTAAGTTACTAATTTGAAAACAGGTATCAACTCGTTTTACAGTTATTTGTGGTTTTGGAATATGATATAAAGTTATGGTGCCGTTGGTACCATTTTTAGAATATGTTCTGTTACTTGTAAAATGCATTTCCACATTTATTTTCATCCATATCTTTGTAATGAAAGAAGATATCGACTTGAGGCTTTCACCAATTTCTGCATTTTTTCACGTTCTTTTTCGTCAGCTAAAAATTGTTTTACCCATATGTTTAATATTTTCCAGAAAATTGCAAAACCTTATGGCTTTGTCACAAAACGCCATCTACCGACTAGAAAAAGAACTTAACCGATAATGTTAATACTTTATTAGGAGCAGCCAAAAAGCCTCTCTCAGACGAGATCTAATTTATTAAAGTCGGTTGAGTTCAAAAGAAATTATACCATTTTTTCAAGAGATTTACCTCTCACGCCTCCACTCATTTAACAAAATAGAGAAATATGCTAAAAAAGGAAAATGTTTCTAAGCTTATGCAGTTTATAATAAAACTATTTTGGGCATATATTGATAATTCCGATTTAAGAGAAGAAGCCGAGTTTCTAAATTGGTGTTCGTGTACACTCCTTAGTGGCCTTCGCAGGAACTTGAAACTAATTCCCAGCAATTGCTCTCGTTCACTTTCACTATCAATATTTTTTTACTAGGAACTGTACGAGTCATAGTTCTCATATATAGCTGGCCTCCTTTATTAATGGACCACTCGATACATACCTCCAAAAACGTTAAATCATTGTCGTTTGGCAGCTTCCACGGAATTTAAATATTTAAATTTAATTGTGATTGGTATAAATTGAAACAGTAATATTACCAAAATTTATTTCGGTTGACGGAGAGATTATCCAATAGTGCATTAATGTTGGTCACATCTAACATGAGGCAAAACAATTTGAAATTAAATGGAAAGAATTTTTAGTTATCCTGGCTACTTTTCAAAACTTATAGCCTTATTTTAAAGCCTACACAGGAGGAATATGACGTGGTTACATTTTAATGTGTCTTATTTACAGATATTTTGTATCGTGTTGACGTATCTAAGATGGATGGATTTGGATATAGATCTAGGAGACTAATTGAGTCATTATTAAAACTGAATATCTGTTTCACGAGGCGAAACAAATGTTACTCCTGTCGACGAAAGTTAAAATACCTGACATGTGATTAATATGGGTAGACTCGTAGTCAGTTTTGATACGAGCGATGCTATGATTTCTATTCCTATACCGCTGCTTTTATTGATGCTCGTCATGTAATAGGTATGACCAGTTTCTACCGACGCTTCATCCAGAATTTTGTTTTCTTTGTCTAAGGGCATAATGATGTTACTTTTTTGAAACTATTTTATCCCTTTATGTATCCTTCGATTCAAAGTAACTTTGCCTTTGGTACTGTTTTGAACTAGCACACTTCTACTCTAGGGATGTCATCAGTTGTATCCAACAATTGGTTAAAATTATTTAACCGATTTTATGTCAAATTTGTGTATTGAAAGACGTATAGCGCATCAATTATCCTTCCACACAAATACTTTTTTTTTAGTTTAGTTAAGAAGGAAAACTGTAGCAACTCAGTATACCTACTCTGTAAAACAGCCAATTATAACGCAGAAGGCATCACAAACTGATCGTGTAACTAGAACAAATATGCATTCGAAGCGCATAGCTTACATACTGTAACATGCTCTCTTCTTAGCTTAATTATGTGTTGTTTTTGAAAGATTATATATAGTATCGCTAATATTAACTTTAGAAATCCAATTTAACTTAAAAATAAAAAATGAAATGGATAGAAATATTGATCAACTTTTTTTTTACATTAAATTGATTCAAGCGTAAAATTATTTGTAAGTTGAAAAAGTCATTGAGGAAACCAAATTTAATAATTATAAAATAAATTATTCCGCAAACTTTTCTCCTAAAAATAAACGATACCATAAAAAGTAAAGTAAAATTGTGATTGATTACTTTTCGAGTAAGCAATCGCATGAAAGGACGAAGTAAAAGAGTATACATTTTTGATTTCTTAAGGTATATAAACAAATTGATTCATTACAAAAGTTGTAAATTTTCAGTGTGCGTAATAGTACTAAGGATTTGTTTCTATTATCATGATTATTTATATAAAATTTAGTTATACTAATATTGTACCATTAGGAAAGAGGTGTAATACTAAAATTCCGCATTAAGTGAGAAACGTGTGGAATTTTTCATATCCTCGTACTTATGGAATGTTATTGCATATTGCTTTAATTTCACGAAAATTGGAAACGTAACATTTCCATTGTTAAGTTCTCTTAATTCAGACATGCCAGAAAAGTATTTATGAAAAGTGTACACTATTTTTCTCTATGATATAATACCTTCTTTTATGATATATAAAAAAATAACAGAAGCAGTGTTTTTAATTATCTAACTGTGCATACAAATGCAAATCGACGTCTAAGCTTATTTATGTTTTTGTTTATCAAAGTAGTTTTTACGTCTGAATTCGTTCTCGGTCTCTTGTTACTGCTACAGCACCACCGTCCGATGCAACACATAAAAGGAGACGGCCAAAGGAAACGAGACCAGCACCGCCAGAAAACGCCGCTCCGTAATGGTTTCGTCGCAGCAGCCGCTACTGACGACGTATAGGGAAGAAACGAAGCCCCGGAGACTTCGTAACGCATAGCCGAACAAGACGCCGACCGTTCGCCTCATAACGCCGCCCCCGACGGACATCACGTTCCAGCCACTGGAGTAGTTTACGGACAGCCCAGCAGTAATAGACCATAGGACGACTGTTGCTGACAGTAGGGAGGAAGTGCTGCCGCAGAACGAGGCAGATTGATGTGGTATATGAATAAGTGTGGTACTCCGTACTACACCTATCAGACAAAGCACCTTGCTAATGTGGTAATACGTGATTTGCCAGTAGAACTTTCCGAGGCAGACGTTAGCTCAGAGCTGACACTAAAAGATATAAACCTTCTCTATTCTTTCATGATGAATAAGCGAGGAAGCACGATCCCCTTGTGCTGCAATACCTAGCGACAGAAGACGACAACGGGTAAAAGTTGGGAGATGGAGTACATCACCTGCCATTTAGTCACCGTCGAGAACTTGCGGTGGAAAGCTGACGTGGGGATGTGTCATCAGTTTCCGCCATGCATAATTATCCATTAAAAGGAATAGTGTTCGACATCTCCCATGCGGATCAAGCATCAGGAACAGCATGCAGCTGCTCACTAAGGTATTAGATACGTCGATAATGGTTATTGACCACGAAAAATGTCAGGTTTCATTTATTTTTATGAAGGTTTTTTTACATTCCTCTAGAATAAGGGTAACAGGTGTTATGTTATTCCAGCGTTAGTGACGTAAAAAGTTGAATTAATTTAAGAGATCGTTGCTTGCATATCCTCTTTGTCTTATTTTCCAACCACAAGATTAAGAAAAATCAACTTTTCTGGTGACTATCAAGCCTAACGTCTGTCGTGTCCACTTGTTCCTTACCAACAGCCATGGTCTACTGTCAAATTGGCCGTTTTTTGCTTTGTTCGGGTAGTGCCAGAAAACAGGCTACTGTCGTTATGTATGAATTGAAAATACCGTTGCTTCTTCACGAATTACAACCCGGATGACCTATACTCTATGTTTATTTACAGGTTTGATACGTTTCCGTGATAAATCTATTTTAAAAAGCAAGAGATTAGTATAGTGGTCGTGTAAAGGATGTACCAAAAGTAGTTTTTTTTCAGAACTGTAATTTTTATGTTATATAAACGAATATACTACTAGATCTTGAAGTTTAACGTTAGCTGAATAATTATAGGAACACAGTTATATATATAAAGTTCCATAGCTTAAGTTTATACAAATATTGACTAAGTATGTACAGGGATATTCATTATTTCTTTTTTATGATTGTGGACCTGAACAGGCTAAATTAGGCCTATCGTGCTAAAGCACTCAGGAACACTTAGGAGGATGGATGGAGGGATAATGAATTGCCAATAGATGCCTATGAACAGCCACCTTAAATTTTCTCATATCATAAGTTTGAGGAAAACAGGAACTAGGGAGATCATTCCCGAGTTTAGAAGCCGTAGAAGTGGAGATTTGTACTGCATACTGATGATGTGAATGAGCGAACCGAGTGCTTCTCGCAAAGATAACCCGAGATGGTATAAATTGGTATAAAATGGTATAAATTACCCAATGGATATTTTTGTTATTATAGCAGATAGATGTATATATTAAATGTAAAAGTTGTAGGATGGACAGTAAACCATCTTAATTCTTCACGAAAAACACAGTGGCGTACTATAGCTAAGGGGCATAAAAAATAATTCAATTTTTTTAATAGAACGTCCTGTATTTCATTTTACATTCCTAAAGCCCATATTTTTCTGGATTAAAAAATATACCTCATGTTTAACCGTTGTTGAGCTATTTAACATTTAAAATGGTGGTTATGATAAACTTACTAGCATTTTGAAAAATTATTACAACCAAAGTCAACCATGAAATATTATCTTTGTTATTTTCAGCGCGCTTTCATTTTCATGATTGCAGTAACACGCCATTTTACACCTATATTTTGAACATTTTTTGAGTTATAAGTTATGCCACTTCGAAAATCATACACAAGATATCACTGATTGTTTATTATTGCTAAGTAGTCTGTATAACAAAGGTTTATTTAATAAGTTTAACAAAAACAAAAAATAATTACTAATCATAGCAAATGTTCTTCTTAAATTACGAATTGCATCGGAAATGTTAAATAACTCAACAACGGTTAAACGTGGGGGTATCATGTGGTATATTTATTAATTCAGAAAAATATGGGCTTTACGAATGTAAAATAAAATACAGGGTGTTCTATTAAAAAAAATTGAATTATTTTTTATACCCCTTAGTCACTACGCCACTGTGTTTTTCGTGATAAATTAAGATGATTTACTGTCATCCTACAACTTTTACATTTAATGTAATTTATAATGAATATCCCTGTACATAAATTTATGCATCCCTAAACAATCTTTACCGTGATTTAAGAATGAGTAAATAAACTATTACATTTTTTTAATATTTAATAAATTATTCGACGCATCACATTTTACTTACTAAATATATATTCAAATTAAGAGCAACAAGAACTCTTGAAAGGAAGCAGAAAATATTTATATTTATTAAATAAAAAGACTGCTGTTAAAAGCAGACTTTGAGTTTAAAAACCTTTTTACCCTTTTTATGTGAGTTTCTTTAAAGCAAAGCTAAATCAATATATAAAAATAAAGCAAACGCCAATTTGTTCAGTAATTTAATATTTGTTGAAACAGAAATCAGTAATATTTATTTTTTCCTTTTTTCACTACATTTCTACCTTATTTTTGCTTTATCAAATTTATGGCATGCAATTCATGCAACATTATTGTATAAAATTTCATGTAAACGTTTTACCAAGAAGGTTAATATACATTTTTATACAACCAGTAGTACGAAAGATGACTCACTAAACAGGACATTAAATAATTATTTATGCCCTTACAAAAGATTTTACTTCTACGCTTTCGTGAGACAGTTATAAGATTTTAACCGAATTTACTTATAAAAAATGTTACGATTTTAGAAAGCAATTGTAATCTAAAGGCTTCTTAATATTGAGTCTCCACCTCTCTGAGTTTCGTAAAGGCTACAGGTCACCCTCTCATCCTTAATCCATTTTCATCCTATTCTTCCTCTCACCCTCAAAATAACCCAAAGTGAATAACGACTTAGCTGTGGTTCCTATGGTTCTGAACGTGAAATCCTTCTTCGTCCGGGTAATCAAGACGCAAGCAAATCTGCTTACCAAGACCTTGAACAGACAATCTGATATTTTGTTTCTACCAAAAACACGTATCCACTGGAAACACCGATTCCCACTTGCAACTTCCCCAATAAAGTGTTTACCTTCCATATAAACGAGGAGTCTGTGTGCGGGTTTGTGCATGTGCGTGTGAGTGCGTATGCGTGTGCGTGTGCGCGTACGTTCGCGTGTGCGTGTGCGTGTGCGTGTGCGTGTGCGTGTGCGTGTGCGTGTGCGTGTGCGTGTGCGTGTGCGTGTGCGTGTGCGTGTGCGTGTGCGTGTACTTGTGCGTTTGCGCGTTCGTATAAGGAATACAATGTGTGATGCGGTTTGATTCAAATATTGAAGCCCTAAATTTGCAAAATTCTACTGTTGCGTCCCCAATGTCAGTAATTCTTAATATTTATTTAATTACTTTAGTTATAAGGTTGATTACGTTATGTCTCAGTTTCCATCTTGCGTCTCCCTATAACAGTAACTCTTAATACCTCTTTGGTTTCTTGAGTTATAAGGTTGACTTCGTAATATTTCAGTCTCCATATTGAGATTTCTTAATCCTGTGAGAGTTCGGTGTTCGTAATTCAATTTTCATCTACTTACACTGATAGTCATAGCGGAGACACATATACTATTTTATGTTACTCCACACTAATAATTTCTAAACCATAAGGACTCCTAATAATCCTAACCATACTCTACATCTGCGGCGCCCTTTTTGTACATTCAATTCACTTGTTCGTAAAATTTCAGTTCCTTTCCTACTAAGCCTGACTAGCCATAGAAATAAGTTCTACTGGTCTCAATTCATCTGTTGTTCACAACACTGGTAGAACCTTGTGGTGTTTTAAGTCAGGTAAACCTAGTGATTTACAGGATTTGTTGGTATTTTTCCTATGGCGTGAATATGGTTCTACGTCGTTTTCTTCTACGGACATTGCTCCTTCCGTACCTGAGGTCATACTCATAGTGATAGAGTTATACATTCCCAAAAAACAAAATCCTTAGTTCATTCTTGCTCCCAACCCTGGTTCAATAGGGCTTGTGCTAACACAGTACCTTTGAAAAATGAATTTTGTACCAAACGGATATCTAATAAAACGTTCGAAAGTCATACACACTACGTTGGTGCTCCAAATGCCAGAAAAAGTGTTATCACTAAACCTAATGTGTTGTTTGAACAGTAAAAACAAAAAAAAACACACAAATGTAGCTACATCTCCTTTAGGCAGCCGCCATTCAAAGTTTTGGTACATTTTTATTTTATCCAATGACATTATGATGAATACGTAGTTGCTGATGCTATAGGAAAAGCCAAACATTTGTGGATTTATTTTGTATCAAATATGTGCCTCAATTAATCTGGAAAGGACGTGATTTAGTAAGCTTTTTTCAAGAATCTATTTCGATACAAACTCATGGAATCGATCATCATTAGGCTTGATCCCAATATAGCGACTGGCCCAGGTGGTATCCCAGCCATCGTCTTAAATAAATGTTCTCGCAAACTAGTACCAGCCAAATCCAAGCTGTACTCAATCTTTATGTCTACTGGAAAATATTCTTCATCATTCAGGTTAGCAAAAGTTCAACTTGTTTCCAAAAAAGATTCCTGTAGCTACCTGCCAATTGGTATCATTTTTATTTTGCCTAAATTCATGAAAAAATGCATCAATCAAAAGCGACATTCTTTTCTTGAATACAACAAGCCCTTTAGTGACCATCAATATGGTTTTAGGCAGAGTTGTTGAACAGGAGATCTATCATATGTGACCCAAGTTTGGAACAATAAATTAATCCAGTGAAACGGTTGTAGTCGTTTCACATACGTCTACAGCATTTGACCAAGTTTGGAATAATGCTTCCTTTCGAAACTCCCCTCATTAGTGTTAACTGAAAACCTCATCAACTAGGTGTACGGTTTCCTTGATAAAATACGAATACGTATCCTAGTTGATTACTTAAAAAAATGCTGTATTTTAGAACAATTTTAGCTGATTTTAGGGTTGCTCAACTCGCACTTTTTGTTTTTTAAGCCACAACTGCTTCTTTTAGGGACTGTTATATAAAGCTATCGTCCTTTTGTAGTTTTCGTAACTGTAACAATTTACGGTTAACTTGTTTTCCACAAAATAAGTTGGCGTCCAAAGTATTTTAACATTTATTTACAGGCTGAAGTTACATCTTTTTAGTAAAGCGAACATATCTAACCACAAACATTTTGTAATTAAAGCAAATCAAATTTTAAGAACATGGGCCCGTTTAATCATTGACTGAGCTGAAGGCACAAAATCTTCTATTTATCATTAGGAGTATCAGTAATACTAAGGGTGGAATTATTAACAATATCACGATACCCAATTATTAATTTTTTATTATAAATGTGATTATAAATTTTGGGTAAATCAAGATTTTTTTTATTGCATGCAGTGTCAATATTAACGTTGAAATGTAAAATTTCTAACAGTAAACATTTTTTTCTGGTTATATTCAATATCTAAAATTTGTATACTAACTTGCAATTTTTACATGGAATTTGATAAATAGTATATCTTCTGCTACAGAGATATCTGTGTAGAAGAGAGATTCGGACAGGTTTGGGGGTACTCATTGCATTTTTTTGTTCGTATGAATATATGGTGTGATATTTTCGTGAGGTTCGTTATCTTGGTTCTGTCAGAGACTAGTTGCATGGCGCGCACTTTAGAGGTTTACTTGAGAATTGCACAATATCCTTCTATAGAGAATCACTTTCTGAATTTACCTTTAGCCTGTAGCATTTCTACATGGGTTCTACCTTTACCACCAGTGAGACATTTTTGGTGTTACACTGCACCTTTTCCCAAACATTTATCTACAAGTCTACAGGGCGTAAATAGTCTGGTTAGTTGTTTTATTCAAACGTGATATAAATGTCAAAGTTTTTTCACATCATACATATGGGCGTTCTCTAAAGAAGGAGGGGCCATTGTTTCCATAGAATTTAGTTATTTGTAAAGCAGTTTTTGTATCAGTTTGAGTGCCTCCCGGATTGTACTACACGTAACGTTGTTAAGCTTTCTTCGGACTTTAATTCTTATGTAATTTGTATAACCTATAATTTTCAATCTGTGTTGCTTAAATCTTGCAGCTAATTGTCTATAATAAAGTTACTGGTACAATTTATTTTTTCAAAGTACAAAGCTTCTTCATATTTAGACTTTAGTGATTCATTTGTTTAAAAGTAAATTTAAAGAAAAATAAGGATAGAACATTGAACCTCCATAAGGTGTGGTTAAAGTACTTTAAACAAAAATAGAATAGTTTATTTCAAAATAATAATCTTGAGGAAATGTTAAACTAGTTAGCTCAATTCTTAGAGTTAAAAAACTAAAAAAGGATGATAGCTTTATATAACAGTCCCCAAAAAGAAGCAGGTGTGGCTCAAGAAACAAAAAGTACGAGTTGAGCACCTCCCAAAATTAGTTAAGTGTTTTATGGTTCACATAATAGGTTGGGGGAATTTTGACGGGCACTGTGTGTGATATATATATATATATATATATATATATATATATATATATATATATATATATATATATATATATATATATATATATATACACATATTGTATTCGTATCGATGCGTTAGGATTCCTCAATGAAAGATGTTACCCATGATTGAAGGGCAAATAACACTAAACTTTACTGAATTTTGCGGAAAGAGACTTTGCGCAACTACGTGACATTGAAAACTTTTGAGAGTAGTTGGTTTTAATTTAACGCGAGCGAGCGATTTTCGGTAACGTGAACAAAATAGTCGCTTGCAGCAGTAAACGTTAAAGAAAGGTAGGGTATGGGAAACTTAACAAACCCGTAGACTCAACCGTCGCAAGCGTAGGTTTACTTTTTTGAAAGAGAACATAACGATCTGTGCTAATTTATGTTTTAAAGAAGTCAGTGATACAGTGAAAACATCACTGCGAAAACCCAGTTTTGGGGATAAAATTGTAAAACGTTTACAAGTAAAATGAAAAATTTTAAAGAGATTTGTAGTAAACGGAAATCGTCATACTAAGAAAGGTATTGTGAATAAGACCCACGCAATAGAAAATAAACCTTTAAAGTGGCCTTTATCACTAAGTAAAGATTTAACTAATGTAAATTTAAGTTGACAATATTAGATATCAGTTATACTAAAGCCATTTAAGTTTAGATACAGTTAAGGGTTTAGGTACCATGTGAGTTGAAATATTATATTCGACGGACCAATTAGTAAACAGAGCTATGACTCCACTGAGCGTATAGTGATAGTCGAGCGTAAACCTTTGACAGGCGAGCGCGATTTACAGTTAAGAGGCACCTACCTCCACGTGGTTTGCGTTGGAATTCCGTGTATATCGGAGACTAGGTGGTATGAAGGATTTAGGTCCTAAGAGACTATGACGAGTAACACATTTTATGATTTACATTTTTATAAACATCTGGCTGTTTAATGTCAGTTAGCACCACTCCTTCAATTGCCACAATAGAATGATACTGTGTAGTAAGTGCGGTAAGACCTTTAAGAGCAACGCCCCAAGCAGCTCGACACAACGTAGCCCATGTGCCGATGACACTTTCACACCTACGCTGAAATTCGTCAGCTTTTCAGGATATGACACCCGAAGAAGTAAAACTTTCAATTAAAAGCTTATGGTGCACTACCAGTACGACGGGACGATGAGGAGCTCGAGGGTCTAGCCCATGCTAAAGTGAGTTTCAAAAAGCGAATCATTAAGTATCTAGCCCAGATTTTCCGCGACCGGACTATAGAGTCCTTGAAAAACAGACTACTATA
Organism: Vesta saturnalis; assembly: GCA_036346205.1. Lineage (NCBI taxonomy): Eukaryota > Metazoa > Arthropoda > Insecta > Coleoptera > Lampyridae > Vesta > Vesta saturnalis. Next base: position 4,400,688 of record JARFJB010002021.1, read on the forward strand.
GTCCAACGTTCACAAACTTATCGCACAAATATTGTCCGAGAGCAGGGAGAAAGATGAAGCAGCGGCGAGTGATTGGGTTGAAACGGAGCGGTTAACATGTTGGCACCGCAATAAAAGGTAATAGAAGACACCACTCCGAGATCTTCTCTGAAGACTCCTCTCTGTCTTACGAAAAATCGAGCTAGAGCGATGTTATGCTGTGCGGGGCGCCGAAACGTCAGTTAACACCGTTAGAAGACCGAAAGCAGCAGCCTCTACCTTCTTTTTAACAAGGAGGTTAGAGTAGATGGAGCAGCTTGCCATAATAGTGCGCCACTGTTACCCCAAGCTTCAATCGCGAGTCTACTCGACACCAGTCCAGTCGCCGATCAACCTGATCCTGCCCTGCCTAGACTCAGTTCCGGCCCGAACTTCAGATTTTTATGCGACCTAAGAAGCACTTACGAGCTTGGAGTAAGCTCGATAAGTCCATTTTTTCGCGTCTGTGCAGTAACCACGGAGAAGGCAGTTTACAACAGAGGAAAGTTTATAATACGCTTTAGTGTTTACATAATATTATCGCCTGCTAGAATGGAATTTCTAACATGGTTTTCTGAGGAGTCAGGATTGATACCTTTACCGTACGTCTGGACGAACTTAGATTGCACGATATCCAGTAAGCCTTCAACTTGCGATCGTACGGGCTCAGGCTGTCCTCACAATAACGACTATCCCAACAACGATCCAGGAGAAGACATGTATCGGCACCACAGCATAAGGATAATTACTGACAGACGAAAACACAGCAGACGAAGAAGCTTGGGTCTAAAACAAAGAAGCTTTTGTTTCCGACAAACGTAGAACTTTTTATCCAACGCGAATCTGTATCCAACACGGAGAAGAAAAAAAACTGCAATAAAATAATGTAAGTAAGACCGAACTAATCATACGGTTTTAGGCGAGCTTGAAATGGTGTAATGACGAATACTTTTAACTATTCGCCTTTCGCCTTGGGAATAGCGATTGGTTTTAATTATCATATTTTGAGTGTTAAAAGTACCAAAAATTTAAAGAAAGGAACGATCTTACCCATTAGTGAAAACAATGTTCTTTCATAGATTCGCTATACTCAACAAGTAGTAATTCTTATTCAAGTACCGTACAGTACAAGATATTACTCCAATTACATTTTCTATTACATAACCTACCGATGTCATTGATAAGCAAAGGCAGAAAATTTTTCGAGAATACATTCACTTTCAACTAAAATGGCGACCTACAAACCAAAAACTGAAGAACTTTTTTCCGGAAATTTAATTAAAAAAAAATTTTTAATTTATGCGTGTAGTTATACAGGTTAGCCGTAATTCGTATAAATCCCTAGGTGGCACTGGTATGTCAATTTTAAACTTTTAAATACAATTTCTCAATACAGCAACTATAGAGAATTACGAATTCAGGTGTCGAGTAATGCATTAAATGTAAACATTTAATTGTCAATACAAAGATAATTTTCAGTACATCAACATATTGAGGTCGATACGAATTAATCAATTATCGGTTTTTGCATGTTATAAGGTCATATGTACAGGTATCTTTAGGAAATGCTTTAGTTGTTAGTAACAGAGTAGTCTTTGTAGTTCGTTACTGTTTATGCTTTTTGTAAAGTTATTTTGATGCACCGTGTATGTGTAGTATTTTGATGTATGCGTAATGTAAGTTAATGTATATGATACGCCACTGAAATTTAGTGAGGCATTGGTTATCGTGTGAAGGAATATTTGAACCCTGTAGAAAGATTTTCGTGTTGAAAGTGTTAAATTTGGTTGAGAAATAATGTTTTGAGTAAATTCTTATTGATACGGCACTGGCACAACAATTGGATTAAAGAAATGGGTGTAGACGTATGAGTGAGTGAGATTATTATATCTTGATATTTTATTAACGTGCAGTAAGGAATATGTATGCATATTTTTGTTTGTAGAAATTTTGCAATATGATGCAATAATGGTATATCGATGCATATTCAAAAATGAAGCTGATAGGATTTGATGGAGTTCGTTAGATTGTGCGGAAATAGAATTGGTGCGCATGTGAAATTTGCATGAAAAGTTGAGGGATAATCTGGTTAATCTACAGTGTGAATGTAATTCCAATTGATGATTTCTTCGGAAAGGTTTTAGTGAATTTACAGTAATGCAAGATGGCTACGTTTATTTCGCATCGTTAGCGTCTTCTTCCACGATGGAACCTTCTACGCGGCAAAGAGACGCACGAAATACTCAGTTGCGATAGGTGAATTTTGATCTTATCGCGAATTTATTGTGATGTATTGACAATATGGCGGGCAGAAGGTATATAAGCGATTGTCAAATTTGATGGGTTAGCTAGTTGGTTAGAGGTTTTGAGGAAGAGTTGCGCGCGCGTTGTGGAACCATTAGTGGTTAGTGTTGGAGTTTACTTGTGAAAATTATAGTTTAGCAGAGCAAGTATGGCGACTACATTAACCCATAAGGGGATAAATCGTATAGACATTCACAAATAAATAATGTAATATATTGCGAGTTGAAGGAAAACATTAGTGATTTTCTACAAGGAAAAAAAGTCGTTAGGCAGATTAGAAGTTATCAAAGCAAATATTTTGTTGTTAGTGTTCAATTGTGGGACGCGTGACCTAATACTATTATAAAGAAAGCTGAAGTTATTGGTGATCATTATTGACATTGAATGTGTACAATGGTTAACAATACCAAATTGATTGTATAAAAGCACATACAACTTTAATGTGCATATGAAGTAACCATTTTTCATTGCGGTAAATGTTTTGAAAGGGCAAACATCACAGCATAAGGTGATGTGATGTTAGGCTGAAGAGTCCTTATACCAGGCATGCGAGTGAACAAACCATAGACACCGCGTTAGTGAGTACTACAGCCGAGTGCGTAGGTCGAAAAAGGGTACCTCTTCTGTTTTGTGTATAGCGCATTTAAGAATTTAAAACGGATTACCGAAAGCGGATCATATAGACTACAACTACAGCACCGAAAAGGATTACGTAATGTAATACGTAAGAATTACATTTAAATTTTATTGAATCAAGACAAGTACGATTATCTTTTAAGTACATTTTTTTTTGTTATTGTTGCATTAATTACGGTTCATTCAAATAAAAAAAAAAGGTAATCGAACTTTAGTTATTTCGTTTTTAGTTTCAGGAATTGGGTAATTTTAGTCTTAACGTATTTATGTGTTTGGTGTTTTGTTTAAAGCACGCCGTTGTATCTATTTCCATGCAGGATTTGTCAATATATATATGCACTGCTTAATTTATTTTGTCGTTTATTTGTGTCAATTGTGTGCCTAACTGGTTACACCTTCGTGAAATTAGTCTTTGCATATTTACGAATTTAAGAATCGATTGGAAATTGCGTAATGAGCTAGATCAATCACAAAATTTCATTTTAGGTTTGAAATATTAATGCTGAACAATACTAACAAAGTACTTACTATTATGCTTTACACAGCATAAATTACAGCTTTAAGGTATTAAAGTTTAAACCTATTGATGAATATCTAAATACGATTTTAAAGATAAGGTAGTAATAAAATATAAAGATATTATTGATGATACAAGCACTAACCTATCTATGTTTGAATTATTCAGCAATCAACGAACATTTTGTTGAGATAACGATTTGTTATTAAACCGATTTCGTTTATTGTATTTATATTTTCTAAATTGGGAATACTTATTTAATGCAAAGTTTTATAACAGTTAGAAATATAAATTTACATGTATACGAAGGATACTTAGAAAGTAGTCAAGTTAACGTCTAACGATTTGGGAATTTTTGAATTGTACAGGGTGTGTTTAACCAGTTTACGACGACTCGTGTATTTAAAAATTTTCTTAAGCTTTTGGATCAATTTATTTTGAAGTGTGATTGAATTTGAATGGTGAATGGTTTTACTGAATAGGCTGCAATCCTGTCTTCCACACTCAGATAGGATTAATTTAACATCCTGCCTAAGACTACTTATTTTTGCAAAATTTAAGGCTGTGGTGGCGCCTAGAGACAATTTTTCTCGGACTTGGCTTTGTGAATTGTATATTAGTGGTAGGTGTAAGGTGTTTGAAACTACTTTCCAATCATTTTACTTTTTATATCGACCACGCCCATTTCCACTGTAGCTGGCTTGACAACCCGCTTATTGCAGTAAGCTTACACGACACCAAGTGCGGTTTGGACGTGTAACATTTTGTGACATAGTGTAGTCCTTTGCTGTTTATGTTTTTGAGCCATAGCCAGTTTAGTTCATTAACAATATTTTAGTTGCTAAATAGTATTTTTTAATTCTTTCACAACATATTGAAAAATCCAATGTAATGATTCATAAATCATTATCGAAAGCGTAGTGATACGATTTGTTCCCACAAATCCAATTAACTTCCACGGTTCATCATATTAGTAATTACCATTTGCATTTGTCAATTAACAACAGCTTCCATGGCCTACCATACTAATAATTCTGAAATTAAACCGTAGAAACCGCCATATCCCTTTAGTTTGTCAAAATAACTATGTTATACCATCAGAACGATCAGAAAAAACCTGTCTTAAAAAGCCATAGCCAACTTTTGCTTCCGTTAAAAAAATGTGTGTTTATGTCGTAACTCAAAAACAAATGCTTACAGCAAAAAATCGATTTAATTGCCTTATAAAAAAAAATAATTGGATACAATTTTTTTTCGGAGAACGGAAATAACGAAATTGTGCGCATGTAAAGAAATTTTACAGAAAAATCGTTTTCTGAAGGATCTAGTTAGCATTGGACTTCAGGTGCACTGAACTGGCCTCATAAAACTACAAATCTTTCCCCATTTATAAACGCCTCCCCCTCTGCTCTAATTTCTCAGATCCCCATAGTAGACATAAGAAACTCACCGTGTGTATCGTTAGTAAATACTCTTATTCCGGCCAGTGTGTGTGTATGAAAATTATTAAATACTTTTGATATACATACTAAAAACAGCATAAAGATTATCGTTTTTATTTACAATGGAGTAGTTTTCTTAAGCTCTAAAGTTATATATGAATGCAACAGAATGCGTTCCGAAAATAACACCGTGGTTATTATCACTAAAAGATGGAATGCCGTAATAGTTAATAAAAAGTAATATAAAATTTATCTGCGCAATAAACAAACTTACAGAATGTTAAAATACAGAGTGGTATAAGCTGGTTTAGAGTTGAAAGGGAAATATACATAACAATTGATTATTATCTGCTGAAAAATAACTATAAGTAGGTATGAGGTAACAGGTGAAGCATGCAAATCATGTGGATGTTTCTAAATCACCCTTCTGGCGGCAGCATAGCCGCGAGCACCCGTTCCCCTGGTAACCACTTGCTCTTAATTGAAAACCAACCTGATGACGAATCAATAAAGAGAACTTCCACCACGCCCTGCTCTAAAACTCTTGCTGACTTACTATACTTACACTTATTCTTTCAAACATTTTTTTTGTTAAACAAAATTTTTTACCTGCATGTATTTTGCACCCTTTTTCTGTTTGTAGAAAATTGAGGGTTCACAGTTCGGATTGCATTCCGTAAATTTGTAATAAAAGTAACCTTTTGCAATAACATTTGTCAATAGGTAGAGTTTTTCCTAAGCGCTGATAACGTCAATAGAGATAGACTTACATAAATCTGCTTACGGCATCCCTACACTCTTGAATTTTATAGTGAAAATTTTATACAGCTCTACGTTTTCAAAGACTCTTTAAGTACCTGTATTGATTGTCCACTTTCTAAAACAGTTAATAGAAAAAAAAATATACGATGGAAAAATGTTAGAAAAGTGAAGACTCTGGGATTTAACAAAACTCTACATTCAATCAATTTTGGCAATGTGAGCTATTAGTGGAGACCTTAATTACTTTGGGCCTGTTTCTTTCAACTTCCGTACTCGGGAACAATCCCGTCGCTTCGTCTTCCAAACTCTGATTAACTATAGAGTCAACCTGGTTAAACGACATTACTCTTTCAGAATTTTAAACAGGGTATTATTATTATAATTGAAATTTGATCCAATGAAGGAAGCTTAACTTTCTAAATTCATAATTGTATCAAATTCTATTTATATTTCTTTTAAATTTAAAGTAAACTACATTAGATGCGTGGAAATATTCAATCTTAATCGTTTAAACTACTTTCTTATGTAAATATTATGTTTAAAAAAAAACCAATATTCCATGTAGGAAAACTCTCGTAAATTGATGTCTTAAAGGGATATCCGCACTTCCAACTCATCAAATAATAATTTGATTAAATGTGAATTTTATTCTAAATAAATTCTCGCATTTTTAATATATTCTTTTGTAAATAGAAAGGAGATTTCTTAATCTTTATTACAAAAGATGGCTTGAAATTTTTAATTTGTTCTTAAAGATAACTTCTACTGAGCATTATTGTAGCAAATTTGAAATATACGAAGCAGTACTTATCCCTAATTTGATCAAAAGTCGTGAATGTTTATTGTTGGTAGACGGCACCACGTCGTTCTTCAGTAATCAACTGAATTAAGTATAGATGTAGTTTTACAACGTGCTTATGTTACGACTTCGGGACGGAAGCTTTTGTAACTTATTAGCGTAAAAAGTTTAGACACCTCAATTTTTGATAGCTTTTTTTACAAAATTGTTGGGGTGGATACTTGACAATCGATGGATTGTTGTTTCTTTACAAAAAAAGTACTATAAAGCACGTTATACTTCAGACCTCTTAACCCTTTATAGGATTGTGGTATAATAATTTACCGCATGACATATTTTTTTTTATCATTGTGTACCTGAACAGGCCAAACAAGGCCTATCGTGCTAAAGCACTCAGGAACACCTAGGAGGATGGACAGAGGGACAATCAACTGCCAATAGATGCCTATGAACAGCCACCCCAAACTCTCTCATATCATAAGTGAGAGGAAAACAGGAACTAGGGAGATCATTCCAGTCCAGAAGCCGTGTAGAAAAATGTGGATTGCGCCCGTTTGGCACGACAAGTGGAGACCTGCACCGCATACCGACGATGTGAATGAGCGAACCGAGTGCCTCTCGAAAAGACAGCCCGAGATGGCATCAAAGAATACAATTCAGCAGCACAACAACCGTTGTAATAACGATAATACAAAGACAGAACTGAAACCATCCCTCCATGCTCAAGGGACTGTATGTGAGAAGCCAACGACGGGTCATTTATAAGCCCAATCGCCCTCCCTTGAACACGATCAACGATATCGAGAGTGTATTGGGGAGCACCAACCCAGAGGCGAGAATTACATTCCAGATGAGGCCGAACTTGGGCCCTATACAGCAGAAGGAGTTGTCGAGAGGCAAAGTACTGCTCAGATCTGCACAAAAAGCCCATTCCACGAGCAGCCGCCTTGGCAGCCGACAGAAGATGGTCAACCCATGAGAGATTCGAAGATACAGTCACATCCAACAGAGTAATAGAGTCTGAAAACTCAAGAACCGGGCCACTCACTTACAACAGGAAATGATCGATCCCCCCTGGCGGACACAAGTCAGCACTGAGCTTTGCCAGCATTAAACTCAACTAGATTATTGCTTCCCCATTCGAGAACACGTTGAATGTCTCTGCCGATTGAACCCGCCATTTCAGCTTTAATTTCTAGATTTGACATAGAAGGTGGATTATCACTATGAGTAGACTGAGATGAACTACAGTGAAGAGTGCTATCGTCAGCAAAGCAATGGATGGGGTTAGTTGTTGAAGAAATAAGGTCGTTTATGTACAAAAGTGTAAAAAAGTGTAGGCGCTATAACGGATCCCTATGGTGCGCCCGCGTTAATGCTAACTTTTTTTGAAAAAAGCCATCAACTACGGCACGTATTCGTCTTTTATCAAGGAAACTAGAAACCCAGTTGATGAGCATATCATTTAACCCAAACGAGGTGAGTTTGGCAAGTAAACACTTATGCCAAACTTTGTCAAATGCCTTTGAGATATCTGAAGCGACTACAACTGTTTCACCGGACTGCTCTAGTGTATTGTTCCAAACTTCGGTCACATATGAAAGAAGATCGCCTGTTGAACGACTTTGCCTAAACCCATATTGGTGATCACTAAGGAATTTGTTAGTTTCAAGGAACGTGAGTAGTTGCTGATTGATTGCTTTTTCCATGATTTTAGACAAAATGGAAGTGGAAGCAATTGGTCGGTAATTTGAGGGATCCGTCTTATCGCCTTTTTTGGGAATAGGTTGAACATTTGCTAACTTCCATGATGAAGGGAATTCCCCAGAAGACATAGAGATCGTATAGAGCTTAGATAGGGCTGGTACTAGTTCGGGGGAACATTTCTTTAAGACAATAGCTGGGATACCGTCTGGGCCAGTCGCCTTATTGAGATCAAGTCTACTGATGATCGATTCCAAGAGCTTGTACCGAAAATGAATTGGTTTCATAGCGTATGAAGAAGAGTTGACTAGGGGCACATCTTTTCCAGAATCATTGAGACACGAGTTTGATGCAAACAAATCCACAAAAACATTGGCTTTGTCTACAGAATCAGCAACTACCGATCCGTCAATAGACGTCAGGAAATGAAGATGTTCCAAAGTTTTTACTAATGGCTTTAGCTAAAGACCAAAATTTACGACTGCCTAAAGGAGATGTAGCTAGTTCATTGCATTTTCGTTGTTCGAACAACTTTTTAGTTTTAGTGATGACACTTTTGCAGATATTTCTAGCACCAACGTATTCACATGACTGTCGACCGATTTATTAGATTTCCATTTAATGTAACATTTATTTTTTAAAGATATTGCATCAGCACAAGCCTTATCGAACCAGGGTTGGGAACCTGAATGACCTATACGGTACCGTTTTTTGGGAATGTATAACTCCATTCCCATGAGGATGACTTCAGATACTGAAAGAGCGATGTCCGAAGAAGAGGACGACTTAAAACAATATTCACGCCATGGAAAGGTTGCAAAGAAATCCCGTAAATCACTCCATCGAGCTGACTTAAAACACCACAAGGTTCTATCGGTTTTGCGAACAACAGTGGAATTAGGTACAGTAGAAATGATTTTTATTAGACAATGGTCGGAAAGACCTAAAGGCGAAAGAACGGAAGTTTTATAAACAAGAGGGTTTGATGTAAGAAAGAGATCTAGAAGATGTGGAGTATGGTTAGGGTTATCAGGGATTCTTGTGGGTTCAGAAATCATTTGTGTGAGATCACATGAAATAGCAAATGTTTCTGCACTATGACCAGCAGGATTTGTAGTAGATGAAAACTGAAGCCAATTAGAGTTATGAACATTGAAATCGCCTACAAATGAGATATCGCAAGATGGAAACTGAGACAGGAGATAGTCAACTTTCATACTAAGGTAATCGAAGAAGTCTTGAAAGCTGCTGTCATTAGGAGACCTATAAATGCAACAGTAGAATTTCACAAAATTAGGACCAGAATGTTTAAACCAAATCACGTCAAAATTTTTATTTTCTAAGGAAGAAACCCTCTTGCAAGCAATTCTGTCCTTGATGTAGGCACATACGCCTCCTTTATATCGAAAGTTAGAGTAAAGGTGGTATTGAGGAAATTGCAAGTCGGGTGACTCGGAGCTTTCAGAGGAGACTTGTGTTTCAGATAGAAACAAAATATCAGGTTTTAATTGTTCAAGATGTTGGTGAATAGCATTAAGATTAGACCTGATACCGCGGATGTTGCAGTAGTGAATCAGAAAGTTGATACTTTCGATGACCGAGGTCGCTCGGGCCCTGCCTTCCCGGACATCCGAATGGGGCAGGATTTTACGTCCGGAATTTATAACCCTAGAAACCACAGCCATCTTATTTTTTAATTTGGGACGTTTAATCCGATAGGAAGACAGTGAGGGCGAGAAGGAAGTATAAGGATGAGAATAGATTAAGGATGATGGAAAAGGTAACCGGCAGCCCTTACCGAGCTCAGAAAATCGGAGACCCAATATTAAGGAGCCCATGGTGAGGGTGGTGGTACCTCCCGGCTGGAATGGAGTATACATGCCTACCACCTGCCAATGGTTCAAAATATAGAAAATTTACCATTAGAAATGATCTTTACGCACCCTGGTACAAATATTTACCATTTAATGTTTGCATATTGGTGGCTAAAGTTAAATTTAGTGGTAAAAATATTTTATATTTTGCAAAATAATGCAATATATTCTGTTAACAATATTCTAAAATATAAAGCTCAAAATTTCACTAATATTTGATCGGCAAAGATGATTTGACCATTTTAGAGCACATGTGTGTGTTGGGCAAGTCTAATATTGCCTTGTTTTTTTTCAGATATGGCTAAACGGTTTGACTTATCAAAAATGTCACATGAAGGAGCATTTGATCTGCTTGCAGAGTTGTGTGATGAAGAAGAAGTAACGGATCAGCAAGCTATAGACTCTGATGTAGGTGGAGCCTCTGATGCCGAGGATGATCTTCCACTATAAGTTTTCCAATCTAATAGATCAAGTAGAAATTCCTCGACCTCCTTTAGTGAATCAAATGACTCGTCTGGATCATCAAGACGCTCTACTGCCGTTCTGGAATATATGGATCTAAGTCCTTCCACCTCCAAGGGACTGCGAGCAACAATCTCAGCTAAAAGACTGCATAAACCCTCAGTTGTCGAGTCAGAAGAAGATGATGGAGTCACGAAATTTTATTCATCAGATGACAGTATGGATAATCCTGATTTTATTGTTGATGACAAAGTACGAAAAAGACCCTTACATCATTTTGCTTCAAGCGAATCTTCTGAAGATGGTGAAGAAGAATCTACCCAACCCAAAACAAAGGCGGTAAAGATACAAGCTTCAAGTAGCGAGTCTGAGAAAATAAAGTGGGAAAAAAGTCACCCCTTCCTAATCTATGTTTTAAAACTTTTAAGTCTGATCAACCTTTTGGAGCACAGTGTGATTTTTCTACTGACAACGTCCTCTCTATTTTCGAGTCTTACTTTGATAGTAATATAATGACAGTTATTACAGAGCAAAGTAATTTGTATGCATCACAGAAAGGGTTTACACATTGATGAAATAAAAGCATTCATCGGTTTATTGATATTATTTGGTATCAAACAGTTTACCAAGTATGAGATTATACTGGTCGAACAATCCAAATTTTAGAAATAAACGTGTTATGTGATGACAATGAAAAGATTTTTTAAAATCTTTGGATTTACTCATTTAGCTGATAATGAAAAAATGCCTAAAAAGGAAGATGATGACTACAACAAATTGTATAAAGTGCAGCCTTTGTTAGACCATTTGTCGGCCAAATTCAAAGAAAATTTTGCGCCATCCAGATTCATTTCCATTGATGAGAGTATGGTCGCTTTCAAAGGCCGGACAACACTTAAGCAATATATGCCATTAAAGCCTATCAAGAGGGGAATAAAAGTTTGGCTTGTGCTAATACAGCGTATATGGTGGATTTCAGTGTTTACCATGGAAAGTCTGCAAATCCAGACGGACTCACTTTAGGAGAGAGAGTTGTTTTGAATCTTTCGGAACCTCTATCAGAACATGGACACTGTCTGTATTTTGACAATTTTTTTTTAACATTTTCATTGCTGATAATATTGTTATCGGAAAAATTTTTGTTTGCTTGTGGAACATTTCGTATAAATAGAAAAAACTTTCCGCATGGCAAGTTATGTCAAAATAAAGACATATCATTGGGACAGTTTGATTTCGCTAGTTCAGGTGGTAACGTTGCTGTGTATAAATGGAAAGATAGAAGTCCCATACCAGTTATCGTTGCCGGTAATATACATGATCCTTCTAACAAAGCTGTCGTTCAAAGGCGCAATAAGAAAGGAGAGAAAGAAAATGTGATTTGTCCCAGGGTTATCCAGGACTATAACTTACACATGGGTGGTGTTGACCATTTTGACCAACTGCATTCAACATATAATATTGCATGGAAGTCACGCAGATGGTGGATGAAACTGTTTTTTTTTTATTTCACGGATGCAGCAGTGGTAAATTCTTATATAAAACAAAATATATAAGTGAAAATCACACCTCTAAGTGCATGACACACTTGTTATCTACAACTGAACATAAATCACACGAAAAAAACCTAAGATTAGAAAATGCCATAATTGGTCCTATAAAGGGTTAAATAATTTTAACACCAATCTGAAAATTGAGTAATTAAATATCTCAATACACTCTACATACAGGGCGTACCAACGATTGGGGGGTGGAAGTATACGCTTATACCTTTTTTATTGTAGTCAACAAAGAGAAGCATCTTGTAAAAGCAATTTTGTATATACAAGATGGCCCATTTTCGAACACTACACTAAACTTGCGTTTTTTTTTTAATAGAACACCCTATATATTCTTATATATTTGAATTCTCTGTTAAATACTGAGCAAAATGATATAAGGTACTATGGGTCTACGACTAACGGTTCATAAATTATTTTATGTAAAAAAATTAGTCAATTAAATAGGCTCCTGTTCTGCTATCTTGAATGAAATCGGAATGAAATTTTGTAATTTCTGTTCCAATGTGTCTAGTTTTAACTGCTACGTTCAGATTGTGGACTGTTTTCTCTACATATACAGGGTGACCCATTTTGCTGAATTTTATTTTTCTAATTTTTTTTAAATGGCACAACCTGTATTTTATTACAGATTTGAATATCGTTTTTTACGAGCTTTCAATAGATACTCACTTTATACTACCTATTCCTAGTGTTTTTGAATTATTTAGTGATAAAGTTGAAAACTGTAAAATTTTGTTACTTTTCTTGAATATGTCACAACAGAGCTATTGCTAACTGCAATAAAACTGTGAAGCTATAGGTGTTGTGACACAACACAATATTTTGGCCTATAAAAGATCAACGCTTAACCCTCTGGGGTCAACGTAGTTTCTTTTAACATGGCAGTCACACGGACCGAAAGGAAAAATGTCTCCAGTGAACGCTCTGACCGTTGATAAAACAGATCATTTTATAATAAGGTATCGTAAAAATTTTCAAATTAAATTAGCAATTTATAATGTAGTGGTTTAAAGAATTTAATAATAAATAAATAAATAGGTTATAAATGTTCTCCAAACAAATCGTTAAAATAACCAGAAATCCAAACTACTCACTAAAAGATAATGCCGTAGTCCCAGTCGGTAAATTAAAGTAAGCCGGTTCAATCTTCTTGATTTGCTTAATTACCACCATTTCTGATTGGTTATTTCCGCTTAACACAAATATAGTAACTGCAATGTAACAATAATAAAATTATCTCGGACGCTAAGTTATTTTTTGATTATGCTCGGAATAACTAAACCGAGTATATAATAAAAAATTCCCCACAATGTCAAAATAAAAAATATACAAACTATGTTTATTAAATATTTAAATTTAGAATTATATAAAACATATCTTAAAAACTAGTTGTAATAGCCTTAAATTACTAAATTATTTAAATATAAATACCTGTTCGAAACTTTTGTACACAACTTTTTAAAAACATCTAAACAAATACGGAAATGTAAACCAAAGGTGATGTAATCTTTGCACCAATATTGCGCAATATCTTGTAATAACAATGCTGTACGTTGTAAACCATACCAGAGTTGAATTTTACTTCTTATAAATTTATCTTCATAAATTTTGAATAATCCAATGTTTATTGCATTCTCTCGAAAGTTCAAATAAAAAATTGGATCTAAATTTAAATCTGAATTAAAGGCAAACTTGCAATCATGAGCATCAAAAATGCCAAAAGAAAAAATGATATAAGTAAAAGTTCTAAAAGTGTAAAAGTAAAAGTGCCTGCAAAAAGCAAATGTTTTAAATTTTAATATAATGCGAGTTAAATGTATCTTCCCATTAAATCAATCCACAAAATTTAGGTGGAAACCCAAATATGGCTTCCTGTACGAAACAGCGTACATCAAGAAATGAAAAAAAAAAGGACGCTTAGGATGTCAGATGATATAGTGGTGCGCGAAAAAAGGTGCGCAAAAAATTAATTCAAAGATGTGGAATATAAACCCCTAAGAAGATATTCACTTAAGTTGCACCAAAATGTAAATTAAGTTGCCTACCACATACTTATAATTCATTAATAATTAAAAACTCTTTTTTTTTTGTTTTACAACTAAATGAACGAAGAACGTAAAAGATTCGTTATAAATTAGCATTCAATAGTTTATTCAAAAATATTCTGGCCATCGTTTAAACAAAAAGATTGATTTCTTGAATTTCTGTCAGGCAATATAATACATGTAGTATTCTAACGATACAAATAACTAATATAAATACAAAATAATTGCTAATTAAAAAACAAAACATCTACTTTAAATAATAAACATAAACGTAGAGTAGCAAAAGATCATAAAAAACGATTTTGTCAGCAATGTCAACTATAATTAAAAATTGTTATTAATTTTATTAAATACATAAATAAAAAGTTTACCTCGAGTAGGATTTGAACCTACAACCTGTGAGCATGTGAGTGCAATATCACAAGGATTCATACATACCAAAGCAACTTGACTAATACTAATTTTTAATTACATATTTAACTTTGAACTTATTCGTTCATAAAAAAGCTTATAATAACTTAATATTAGTCAAGTTGCTTTGGTATGTGTGAATCATTGCGATATTGCAGGCTCACACTCCACTAATATAAGTAATTTGATTGTAATCTCATTATATTTAGAATTTACATCAGTTCGACATACATAAAGACAAAATTTACATCGATTGGAGTTTGAATCTCGATAGCTCAATTGGTTATCTCGGTACTCTAGCAAAGTACAGGTCGTAGGTTCAAATCCTAAACTTTTTATTTATGTATTTAATAAAATCAATAAAAATCTTTAATCACATATTTACCTTTGAACTTATTCGTTCATAACAAAACTTATAATAAATATAAGACTACAAATTTAGAAAGCATCTTGTGTACTACAATCGCTGCAAATGCCATTTAAATGTTCCAGACACATGAATTTATGACACTTTATACAATTATATCTTGTCTTTCTGTTCTTTGTACTTGAACAGTATGCACATCGTCCGAATGTAGCATTCGTGGGTGGTTCGTTCTCTTTGGGTAAATCGCATACTTCGGAAAGCCTCGTGCGTATTGTTCTAGGAATGTGTTCGTATTTAGCACGGCACCCATTATTTTCATCTAAAAGTACGTATCCAAGTTTTTCCAAGAAAGCTCTCCTAGGTATATCTTTATCATTAGTAATGTACATTTGTAAATTATGTAAGAACTAATTGTTGCAACATTCATGGAACTGTACAAAATAACCATGGGCTAACCGCGTGTTGCCCTTGCACAATTATACACTTTGCACAATTTGTCATCAACGCCGAATCCACCTTTCGTCTTTCTGATCGATATTATCGTCATAGTGTATTGTGTTCAGGAGCAACGCATTTTTTTTTTTGGAATGTACCAAAGAAGGGTTCATTGATCTTGATATTCAAACATAGTGGTATGTGGAGATCGCTGTATACAAGTTAAATAAACAGGAAATACCCTCTTATTTTTTCTTATGGTACCAAGTATTGTAAGTTGGTACTCGTTCAATAGCTCTGCGCTAGGTCTAAACTGGTGAATTATCAAGTGTAACATTTTTCGTTCTGCGTGTTCCTCTAATTGGTTCACAAAGACGCGGAACAACTGCCAAGTTTGATGTAGATAGTTCAAAAGGGTCAGGACGCTGTTTTCCGACTTCGATTTTTGCAGTGTAGAACATTTTTGCGTCATCCAGGGCGTATATTTTTATACCGTAACGGTTTGGTTTGTTGGGCATATATACCATAAAACCACATCTACCACGGAATGCCTCCAGTTTCTCATCTATCATAGTATATGGAGATAGACTGTAATGTTTTGACAGGTGAGAGTTAAAAGCAACAAAAAATTCACGAATTGCGGCCAGTTTAACCTACCTTTGTCTTCCTTCCCGCGTCGTTTTATCATCGAAACAAATATTTGAATCGAGCTAATGATGTAGTAATACGAAATATTTCCATCGACATGCCATTTATTCTAAAAAGATCTACTGCATTCTGATGATTACTTTTTGTTGCACCACATATATAAAGTAAACCCAATAATGCTCGTAATTCTACAATGTCAGTAAGCCTAGCTGTGTGGTTGCTAGGATTGTAAGATTTTATATCTATTTACATGTTTGTGTATACTACAATTTTTTTCTAACATAGGGTTTGTAAGAAAGCATTCCCAAACCTTAGCAGCAGATTCTATTTGACGAGCAGGACCGTTCCCTCCCGGTAATTACATAACAAAGTTTGCTTTTCGAATTCGCACACTTCGTTTTATTGATTGGTGTTTTCTCCATATCGTTATACCATCCTTACCAATAAAACTTGGAACATGCGATGCGGCTTGTAAAAGTTGCAAGTCTTCTATGTCTTCTTTGTACTCTTGATCATCGTAGTCTTGTTCAGAATCGGTATTATCGGCAATTTCTTCGACATTGTCATTGCCCAAGCTAATATCGCCATCATCGGGTTCAGATTCTGCTTCAATTTCATCAAATAGCCGTCGCAAACGTTCTTGTTCATTTCGCTAAAATAACCTAATAAAATTAATAGTAAGGTGGAAATTAGGAATATAGTAATAAAATAATCTTACCTTAAATAATGTTACACTAAAGCTAACGTCGGTTTCAGAGACCATAAAGTTGAATAACTCAGAAACAACCAACAATATGCTAACGTTACTCTAACACTACACGACTGATCCA
>JARFJB010002021.1:4422500-4460000 GCA_036346205.1 Vesta saturnalis
TAAGCTTTAGCACATACGAAGAGTAATTTTCGGAAACAAAATACTAATTTTTGCGAGTTATTGAGGTAGAAATTTGTTTTATATTTCCAAAATAAAAAGAATGAAGCTTTGTTTTTAATATTTTATTCACAATTTATTTGTGAGGTATATTATTTTGTTTCGCAGTTATATTTTACAGGTTATGAGTGATGACAAAAGGTAACGAGACTTTTTTCGATCGATAATGACGCAGATGTCTAAATACGGATCATCATTGCTTTATGTGCGAAAAAAAGATTTGAAGAAAGACATCTCATTCAAAAAATATACATTGATAAATATAGGAAAATAAATTTTTTTCTTGTGTTCAACTTTATTCAAATTTGCTTGCTTTTATAAATCATATTATATATATATATATATATATATATATATATATATATATATATATATATATATATATATATATATATATATATATATCAAATAACAATTTTAAACACAGTTATATACATTATATATTATATTTAAAGCATTACAAATAAATAGAAGTCAAATTGATGTTTATGCATCTATTGCAAGTGCTTTCAAGGAATATACAAAAGGTTAACCATTTTGGTAATAAATAGTACACGTAACACTAAATTTTTACAGTTGCACTGCATTTGACTGCTTGAAAAGCCTGCCATAGCGTTAATTTGTAAGTACAATGAATGTAATTTTTTTTTTAAATTTGAACAATGTATTTGTGGAAAGATGAAATTTGAAATTTTACAACATTCAATTGAGTGTAAGTATCGTTATTTTTAATTTTTGGAAATGACCGTTTCATTTATGCAATAATGGAAAAATCCAAAAGCGAACCATAAAGAGCAGTGAACTATATTTGTAAGGCGGCCTGGCCCTTCGGAGATCGGTAATCGTTAACTAATCTCGGAACTACGGGCTTTTGCGATCTATACCTTCGTCTTATCGTGATTTTTGGTGATATTCGTAGCTTCTATGTACCTGTGAGAAATACATTAAAATTACCAATACCTTCGTTTGTTGTGTTCGAAGAAGATCCTCGGTTTTTCAAAGTCAGGTCATCTCGGTGTCGTGGTCCCTTTCCTTCATTGGGTCGGCCGCTTAAATGATTGCGGCGTTTTGGTAACCTCTTGTTGGGTGTTTATCCTTTCGTTGCTCCGAGGGCCTTCACGATCTTAATTACGAGTTCGAAGTCTTCGTCTTCCAGTTCTTCTGGCGCCTGTCTTGTGGTTCCTGCAGCCATCTGTGCGTAGCTAATGCCGGCCTCGGTAATTCTTGCCGGTTTTCTAACGTTTGTTGATTTGGGTGCGTTACCTTCTTGATGTTCCTTGGGTGAGCGGGACATCCAGCGTAGTTTGCTGTGTGCAACCCGGTGCAGTTGCAACACTTCGGTTCGCCCTCTTCGCGGGTCTTCTCACACTCCCTTGTGTTGTGTGCTCCCGCACACTTCACACATCTGGGTGAGCGTGGCACCCGTTGATGGTGTGCCCGAACCTCTGACATTTGAAGCACTGTCCAATTCCATTCTTTCATTCGAGGTTGAGAGCTCGATTCGAAAAGATCAACTTTAGATCACCTAGCCAGTCTATTTGGAAAAAAAAGACACCGTCGTTTTTGCGACGATGGAGCAGAACATCAACGGGCGCCTCTACCGCCAGTTCCTGGAGGAGCAGGTAGCTCGGGAAGAGCCGCTGTCACCGTCTGCGGCCCAGGAGCTACGGGAGTTCCAGATACTGCCAGCGATACCGCCACTGCTCGATCTACCGTTCGAGAGAGCGAGCAGTGACGCGCCACCTGCCGCCACCGCACAGAATAGGAGGCGGCAAAAGAAGATACGACCGCCATCGATAGAAGGCATCGCCCCCCTAGAAGGTACGCCGTCCACCTCCGCCGCCGCAGCCGTAGCCGCAACCGACAACGCTGAATAAGAAGCCCGCCTCAGAAGGTTCGCCCGTCTACGCCGCCGCCCACAGACAACAGATTCCAGGCCCTGGAACTCTACACCGACAGCCCTGCAGCAATGGAGCAGACTACCCAAGAAGACACCAGTGAGAAGGTGCCTCCGGTAATCCTTCGTCAGAAGGAGAACTGGATAGCGTTCTCCCGAGAAATGGACCGACAGCGGATCGCCTTTACGAGGGCCAAGACCTTCAGCGAGGGAATCCGGATTCAGCCTGCCTCACTCCAGGACCGAGACAGGCTGATCAGGTATATGAATAGGTGTGGTACTCCGTATCACACCTACCAGGCAAAGAGCGAGCGATTTGCCAAGGTGGTGATACGCGGCGTGCCCGTAGAGCTATCCGAGGTCGACGTTAGCTCAGAGCTAAAAGCGAAAAGTGTTAATGCTCTCTCTGTTTTCAGGATGAAGCAGCGAGGACGCCCGATCCCCCTCGTGATGGTGTAGGACAACAGGAAGAATATCCGGGAGGTGCAGCACATCTACCGCCTCCGAGTCACCGTCGAGGATTTTCGGCGGAAATCCGGCATCGGGCAGTATCACCGGTGTCAAGGTTTCTGTCACGCACAGCGTTGCTGCAGGGCGGCAGCACGCTGTGTCAAGTGCGCCGGCGATCACCACAGCAGTGAATGCACTAAACCCCG
The DNA here is from genome assembly GCA_036346205.1 of Vesta saturnalis. Lineage (NCBI taxonomy): Eukaryota > Metazoa > Arthropoda > Insecta > Coleoptera > Lampyridae > Vesta > Vesta saturnalis. The sequence continues at coordinate 4,425,111 of JARFJB010002021.1, forward strand.
TACAGACCGGGCAAAGTGTGTGAACTGCGGTGGGGACCACCCTGCCAGCTACAGGGGATGCCCAAAGTTTCCTCGACTTCCGCAACGGAAGAAGACGGAAGTACAGCAGAGACCGAAGAGGACAACGCCGACGGCGGCGCCTTCAACCCGTACCGGCGTCAGTTACGCCCGATCGACACCAGGTAAGCTTGAGAAGGCGGAAGTACCGAGAACGGCTCCCGTCGCTGTCGTTACTTCGCCTGCCTAACCCGCCTTAGGGTTCGACGCCATATTGGGCCTCCTTGGAGGTCTCGATATGGAGAAGGCCCTACCTGTCATCCGCAAGGTGGCAGCGGCGCTCGTTCAGGCGCAAACTGCGATGGACCTGTGGGAAGTGATCCTGACGCACGGTTCAGAGGTGGTTGCCCTTTTCGAGTAATCATACAAAGGTCCGGAGCGAAGTCTGGTGCCCCAGATAAGTATATAGTATCGACATTCTAATTTATTCTGTTCTGTTCCGACAATTTTTCGCACAACACATGTTTCTATTTATTTCAGATACGCAGGGCATCAGCAATCAGCCACAACCGAGCGACAACAGGACAGTCCACATCTCCAACATCCAACAACACCACATCTCCACAACACATCTTTTTTTTTACGAACGACCAACAATGCTAATCACAACACTGTCAACAGGCAATCCACAGCACCCACAACCCAACAACTCTACAATCCACGCGCTGAAGAGGAAGAAGATTCCTGAGCAGCGCACCACCAATACAACAATATACACATTTATTATTATATTTTAGTTTTAAGTGTGATATGTATATACAAATGAATTGTTAATATCTAAAATTTTTAATAAACTTTGTTGAATTGAATTGAAATTCCATTCATTTTGTGGAGCGACTCCTCGTACCCTCGGATATCCTACGGACTTGATGTAGTAGATCTCCTTGGCCCGTTCGCTCCTTCTAAGGTGGACCAGTACCTTGGCGGTTTTTCTATGTTCACGTCCGGCGAACATTCGGCTGACGTTCTGTACTTCAAACCCCATGGATTTGAGATTATCTTTAACTGTTGTTATCATCTCGTCGTCTTGATGAATGCCCTTGATGACTACCTTGATCGGCTTAGCCTCTTCTAGCTGGTATACGTTGAACTGCACGCCTACTTCGTCCAGTGCAGTAGTGGCTGTTCTGTACTCCTCCGCGGAGCTGAGGAGTACGCTGATTCCATCCTTGGTGGTTTCAATCTGTTTCGGTTTTATCCCGACAATAGTTAGTTTTTCCATCGCCTTCGTGTAGTCCTCTTGTCGGTGGAGGATTAGAGGTGGGGCATATCCTGACTTGTTGGTTCGGCGTCCACCCGTTTACTCTTGACTGCGCCCTTCTTCGCGTCTGTTATCGGGTTGAGTAGCTTCTACGCTTACTTCCATCTTGATATGCGCTTCTACCTTCTTTGTAGGTGTCTCGGTTACAGTTGCCTTCTTTTACGTCTCTCCTGTTGACTTAGTCTTCTCTTTTCGCTTCTGTTTCTTCGATTGCAGAGGTTCTTGAGTGTCGTCGATATTGGGTTTCTTTGTCTTTGTACCTGCAGGCTTCGTCGAGGTTGTATTCCCTTTCATTACTTCTTTTTTGGCTTCTTCGAGTTTACCTTCGAGCGTAGCGTAATCTCGTTGAAGCCTTTCTACCATCCGTATCAGCACGTTGATGCGGATCCGCTGTTGTATGATGATTTCTCCTGGCTCTTCACCCTCGAAGTCGCTGTATTCATACATCTTGATTGGTTCTCCGAAACCGGATCTATGCGGTTTTAACCACACACTGTTGGTGCAAAGATTTGTGATTACTGAAATAAAGTGTTAGTATTACTCATGCGTCGTTGTTCTTTTTAAATGATCTCGCCAATAGGCGTATCGAAATGTTTGAGAAAAACTCTCTCCTAAAACACGTGTGTTCTGTTCAAGAGCTCAACACAGGACCTGGCCCTTGAACGCTCTAACCCCTTAAATAACCCTGAAATTAGGTAATTACATATATAGACACTTAGACATTTTTTGTAGTTCAAGAGTCGTAACACATGTCACGTCCCTGACGTAAATAACGCAACAATAATTCCGTAAACAGTACCATTTGAATCTAGAATAAATATACCTGGTGGTCTGTTTGACTAGGGATAGTGTAAACTACCTCCAGTGTGGTTAATAACTATTTAATGAGACATAATGTGACAATGAGTTCGTATCGTACTGCCAATTGAGTTTTTGAAAAAAAAAATTTCTGTAATAAATAATAATAATAATAATAATAATAATAATAATAATAATAATAATACTGTTTATTCATCTGCATTGCCTATAATAGTAGATGAGATATGTTAAATATCAAACAAAACAAGGCAAGACAAAAATAAACTGCAAATTACATTAACAAAATACAAGAATCTTTGCTCAAAATAGTATGGATACAGCAATGCTAAAATCAGGACTTTTTTTTTAATATATGTGTGAATGGTTAGGAATACAGAAATCAGCACTCTGACGTGTATGATTCATTATATGGGAAGTTATATATTATTCGAATCGCCCTCTTTTGGAGAGTGAATAAACTATTAGCATTTATTGACGTGCCCCACAATATAACGTTATAACTTAAATGAGAATAAAATGTGCCATAATATGCGGTAAATAGACAGGTTCTTGTTAATGGTTTTTTAAGTGGTAACGAGAGAAATATCGATTTGAGTAATTTCGTTTGTAAGTGAGTTACGTGTTCGTTCCATGTAAGTTGATGATCTACGTGTAGACCCAGAAAAGTAAAAGTTTGGTTGTTTCTATAGTTCTATATTTGTATTCAATTTAATAGATTTTAATGACTTCTTTATATTGCCAAATTGTATAATTACCGTTTTATCTACGTTAACTATTAATCGATTACTTTCGCTCCACATTGAAAACTGATTAATTGCATTTACAACTTTATCGCTAGCTATCATAGCATCATCTGCTGAAACTACAAGTAAGGCATCATCAGCGTAAATACACATGTTAAATTCACTAAAATAGTCGGGCAGGTCGTTGATATAGAGAAGGAATATTAGAGGACCCAATACACTACCTTGAGGTATCCCAGTGTTAATGTTATAGTGATCAGATTGATCTTGTTCTATTTTAACAGAGAAACTGCTATCTTCTAGATAAGGCAATATTAATTTATTGATGTTCCCACGGATTCCCAATGCATGTAGCTTTTTTTGTACGTATTCCCTATTTAATGTGCCGAATGCACGAGAGAGATCAAGAAAGATTACACATACAGATCTTCCTTTATCCAGTTTTTCAATTATGTACTGAAAAATATCTTCAGAAGCAGTTGTTTCGGTTCACTTATTTTTTCGGAAGCCACATTGTGAAGCAGAAATTAAATTGTTTGCGTCTAGGTATTCTACTGGTCTATTACAAAAGAGTGTTTCAATTATTTTCGACAGCACACTTAGTTTGGCTATGGGTCTAAAGTTCGTAACGTTGGTAAGATCACCCTTTTTAGGAACAGGGACAACTTTAGCAACTTTTAATTCTTTTGGGAAATACCGTTTTGTCACAAAGTCATTAATAACAATGGTTAATGGACCAGAAAGAATTTCAGCACACGTTTTATCCAATTTAACGGATATTTCATCAAATTCACTTGATTTTTTATTGTTTAGTGAGAAAATAATATTGTTAACCTTATTTGGTATGACCGGTATAAAGAACATTGATTTTACTAAGGATACTATACTCACAGTAGTCAGAAGAAGAATTTTTTTTAAATTTAAATTTATCAAGTCTTTTACAACAGCTCCGACATTGTGTCCAAACATGTTTGCAATTTCTATTGGGTTTTTGATCAATTTGTCGTATTTTTTTTTTAATTTATTTGTTTTTGATTCTTAACAGTAGTTCCTTTTTTTAAGCCCCACATTGTTTTCCCAATATTTTTTGATATTTCTAAATTTCCAAAGTCTGGTTTTATTTTTCTATATTTACCAATTTATTGATTTCTTTTTTTAATGGTTTATACTGTTCATTCAAGACATCGTTATTTGGTTGTTATCGATAAAAATTTAATTCGTTTAGAATTCTCAACTTATTTACCGTATCCACTTTGAAACGATATTTAATGTTTTTGGAGGGAAGTGACACTGTGGTTTTGAACGTCTTTGGAAATGCAGTGCTAAAAGAGAATAAAAAATTGCTGATTGGGTACATTTTCGAATTAACTTATATTTAATTTCTTTTGGTTTGGATTCTGCCTTTCGCCTGTGACCGTCCTAATATTTGAGCAGAAAATCCAATACTCGCGTTAATAAATGTATGTGCACGGATTACAAAGGTACTGGTAATTATATAATCAATGGCACTACTACATAATTTATTACCATATGCTGCTATTCGGGTAGGACCATCAACATACATTTTTAATTTGAGTAAATTAATAATATCACAGAGATTGTCATATTCTCTGCACGTTTGCAAAGCGTTGATTTTAAAGTCACCCACAACAATTATGGCTTCATAATTACTGACCAACAAATGCATTAGTTGAGATAGTTGTGATAAGAAAACGTCTAAATCTCCATTAGGGGAACGATATACACAAACAATACATGACTTAGCAGAGTATTCAAAGTGGAATTCTATTCATAAATTACAAATGTTCCCCATCTTCCTGAAATTGACAGCTATATCATTCAGTAATCATCATTTTGTAATAAATGAAAAGGTCATATATAAGTTTTATAACAAAACTATTTTTAGTTTTTTTTTCTTCTAATTATAAGTTATATTAAATTAAAAATAGATTTAGAAATCAGATTACAGTTCAAAACTGAGTACATTAAAGTCTAAATTAAATACAACGTGAAATAATAAATAATTTCTACCCTAATGCAATGCTACTTTTTATATAGGCAGATTCTCTCTTTCTAATCAGGCACCATCTATACATTCGGAAAATTATGTCTGATTTATTTGCATGTTCAATTACATACACACACACACACACACACACACACACACACACAAAATTGTTTCATAGTAACGTGTTCATTAACAGTTATAAAACCCCATTAAAAAGACTGGAAAGTAGTAATTATTTCTATATAACATAAAGTTAAATTAAATTAACATGTTTTTAAGAATATCAAACTGATATAATGGAAATAAAAGGCAAAAGGTTTTAATGGTTTTATTATTGTACGCGAATTAACAATAACTACAAGTTTAAAATCAACGAATACGTACCAACTATTTAGAGCTGATCTTATGACGTCATCCTATAAGAGTAATAATACATTTTAAAAAATTTTATCGACATTTTGTTAGCGAAATCAGGTAAAAAACATATATATATATATATATATATATATATATATGTAAAACTAATACTCTTACTTTTAGAAGTGTTTTTTCCTTCAGTTGTTCTAATAATGATAACCATATGTTGAACTGAAGTATTTTTTATACAACGTGTCCACATGTAGTCCCACTAAAGCACGCTTTGTGAATGGTTGGATATAAACTGGCTATTACATTCCGTTCATTAACTAATTTAGAAAGTAATACACAAAACCTGATTACTGCTACTCGTATTTAGCAATTATGTTGTACTTATAAAATTTACTTTCAAAACACTTATACATGTATTTTAAAAATTTTGCTAACACACACATGTACTTCACGTTATATGAATTTTTATCAGTTGAGATTAATATTTAAAATTTCTAATTTGAAATAAGAGTGACGTAATCTAATTTTATTTGAAATTTTATAGAGAGCATCACCATCATTGAGATTTTGAGATACAATCACTTCATCGTCTTTACCTTGAACGATTATATTGTAACTGTGAAGATTAGTTTTTTTTTCGTTTTACTTCACTAATATCAAACAATAATTAAGTCTGTAAAATAATTCATTAGGAACAGTTGAATATTGATAAGAAGGAAATTTAAAGATAGCCATTAATTGGAAATAGAAATTTTTCTTTCATTCAAAATTAAAACGTATCAACCGTTAATAATAAATATACAAGTAATAATTAACACCGTCCTCATAAATTATTTAACTTAGTAAAAATTGCATTGTTAAATAATAGTTTTGATATAAATGAGTAAAGTTAAATCTCAAATACTTTCTATAAATTTCAACTACATACAATGAAAGGAATGTAATCTTTTACTATTGTGTACAATTTTATGTATTTTAAATAATGCGAACACCGACAGATGTGTCAAACAGTAATCAGCTTCTGGAATTGCATGATTTTGAATTGATAGAAGTGTTACTAATTATTAATTAAACCGTTAGATAGCATAAGTATTTTTATTAATAGAAATTGGCCGAATTTTATATCAATCGCTTTATGATTTTACAAATAATAGTTTTAGTCCGTTGAAATAAATATTAGCTCATTGATTGATTTAATATTAATTAAAACAAATTGTTGCGCTGCCGCCTCATCGTTAAAATTATGGAATTTCCAGCCGTTCCCCACTTTTAAATGTCGTAGTCTATATAGGTTAGTGCTTTCACAAAAATCTTTCATCTTTTCCTGCATTGTTATTGCAGACATAGAGAAAAATTATATTATTTTCGATCGATGAGGTAAAGAGTAGTTTAATAATCGGTTATTCAAATTAAACTTAATAAAGGCTAACCTGTAATTAGTTAAATTTAAATAAATTCGCAGAGTTAACATTTATTAGGAATCATTCATTTTCATCCATCATTGGTGAAGGAATTTTGTTTGTCAAGGGGACCTGTGACCTTTGTCCACCGTATTAATTAAGTTTTAGGTTCATCTTTCGACCGTGAGGATTCAACCCTGAATTTATCCTCCACTGGGTAACCCGAGGTAGCCGTTTGGAAACCGCCCAAGTTCAGGAGTGGACCCAAAGACCGCCTGGACAGTAAATAATCTTTGGGTGGCGCCCGAAACCGTTTAATCCGCTGCAACCCCTGTGACGAAGAACCCGTTACTGGTCTACCGCCCAGGAGTGGACTTTGAAATAATATAAACTACCGTAACTTATAAGTACAACTAATAAATATATTTCCAAACGAGTCTTAATTTTGTGCTGGATTTCGTTGAGGGCAAGCTTCACTTGCCACCACCGAAAACCCGTTACATAACAACCTATAAAGCAGCTAATAACCTCTGAGAGTTTTTATCAGACACTATTACTACATGGACATGAGGTCATCACTAAATTAACTGGTTTCAGCACGGCTCTGGAAATGCTGCACGCTCTTCAAATCTTTCAGTTCGTTCGCAGAAGTTGTACCGTATTAATTTCCTACAATTTTATCTGCATTCTGTCTCGAGACCGTAGTACCTTTTTCTCAAACAGAATCTTCAATACTAATGCAAAACACGTTAGCTAGCTAGTTTCACCTCTATATTATTTTATATGCAAGTCTGAGCTTATGATAAATACATCTGTCAAAAAGCTAATTAAACATAACTCCACGGACTGGACATAGCAAGCAGCGTTTCAATTATGGCTTTTAGTTAACACAATATTGCCTACAACTACATACAATCGACTATCATTGCTTTAGCACGAGGAGCAAACCAAAACACGTACGCACACACGCACGCACGCACATACGCACGCACGCACATATGCACATACGCACGCACACGCACGCACACACACGCACGCACGCACGCACGCAAGCACGTACGCACGCTCGCACGCACGTACGTACGCACGCACGCGCGCACGCATGCACGCACGCACGCACACACGCACGAACGCACGCACGTACGCACGCACAAACTCTCGCACGTACACACGCACAAACGCACGCGCGCACACACACACACACACACACACACACACACACACACACACACACACACGCGCGAAAACACGCCAACGCAAAAACACACAAAACATGAAAACACGCTAAAGCGAAAACACGTAAAACAAAAACACGCAAATACGAAAACACACAAATGAAAACACGCTAACACGAAAACATGCTAACACGAAAACACGGTAACACGCTAACACAAAAACACACAAAAGAACCGTGATTCGTCGCTATCATCATAATGGTCTTGAGATTCGTCCTTCTTCTTTACCTCATCGCTCTTCTTCCTCTTCTATGAATCATCATCATCACCTTGGAGGTGAGATACATACAGCTCATCCACGTCATCGTTTTCATCATTATCCTGAATGGTTATGTTGTAATAGTCAGCAAAATCTCTAATATCCGCTGATGCCCCTAGGTAAGATATTAGAGTGTGGTTAGGTCAATACTTCGAACTTCCCTCGAGGATAACCGATTCTACCCGAACATTGACGAGTGCGCAGCGCACAAGACCCTAGGCTAGCAGCGTTCTCGTTTCTCGTGTGTTTCGCTCTTTAAAGTGTAACTGTCATCGAGTGAGCATTATTATGTTATATTCTCCTGCTTATGAGCCAACATTAGCGGACATTAGAGATTTTACAGACTTGTTAATAAACTATCACAACATAACCGTTCAAGATAATGATGGAAACGATGACATGGATGAGCTAAATGTGTCTCACATCCATGGTGATGGTGATGATTCACGGAAGAAGAAGAAGAGCGATGAGGTAGATAAGAAGGACGAATCTCAAAACCATGATGATGATGGCGACGAATCACGGTTCAAGAAGAAGAAGAAGACCGATAAAGGTTGTTATTAAATAAAAATGATGTATTGTTGATTATAATAATAATAATAATATATAATTTTCAAACGCTAATTTTCCGAATGTATATTAGAGTAGAAATTATTTCACGTCATATTTAATTTAGACATTAATGTATTCAGTTTTGAACTGTAATCTGATTTCCGCAAACTGTAAGACATAATTTTGGTTGATTGATTGAGATTGATCTGGTTGATTTGATCGAGCATGATTTATTTGAGATTGATTGATTAATTAATCAATTGGTTTGTTTGTTTGTTTGTTTGTTCGTTTGTTCGTCTGTTCGTCTGTTCGTCTGTTTGTCTGTTCGTCTGTTCGTCTGTTCGTCTGTTCGTCTGTTCGTCTGTTCGTCTGTTCGTCTGTTCGTCTGTTCGTCTGTTCGTCTGTTCGTCTGTTCGTCTGTTCGTCTGTTCGTCTGTTCGTCTGTTCGTCTGTTCGTCTGTTCGTCTGTTCGTCTGTTCGTCTGTTCGTCTGTTCGTCTGTTCGTCTGTTCGTCTGTTCGTCTGTTCGTCTGTTCGTCTGTTCGTCTGTTCGTCTGTTCGTCTGTTCGTCTGTTCGTCTGTTCGTCTGTTCGTCTGTTCGTCTGTTCGTCTGTTCGTCTGTTCGTCTGTTCGTCTGTTCGTCTGTTCGTCTGTTCGTCTGTTCGTCTGTTCGTCTGTTCGTCTGTTCGTCTGTTCGTCTGTTCGTCTGTTCGTCTGTTCGTCTGTTCGTCTGTTCGTCTGTTCGTCTGTTCGTCTGTTCGTCTGTTCGTCTGTTCGTCTGTTCGTCTGTTCGTCTGTTCGTCTGTTCGTCTGTTCGTCTGTTCGTCTGTTCGTCTGTTCGTCGGTACGTCGGTTCGTCGGTTCGTCGGTTCGTCGGTTCGTCGGTTCTTTCGTTCGTTCGTTCGTTCGTTCGTTCGTTCGTTCGTTCGTTCGTTCGTTCGTTCGTTCGTTCGTTCGTTCGTTCGTTCGTTCGTTCGTTCGTTCGTTCGTTCGTTCGTTCGTTCGTACGTCCGTCCGTCCGTCCGTCCGTCCGTCCGTCCGTCCGTCCGTCCGTCCGTCCGTCCGTCCGTCCGTCCGTCCGTCCGTCCGTCCGTCCGTCCGTCCGTCCGTCCGTCCGTCCGTCCGTCTCCGTCCGTCGTCGTCGTCCGTCGTCCGTCCGTCGTCGTCTGTCCGTCGTCCGTCGTCGTCCGTCGTCCGTCCGTCCGTCTCGTTCCGTCCGTCGTCGTCGTCGTCCGTCCGTCCGTCTCGTCGTCGTCCGTCCGTCTCGTCCGTCGTCGTCGTCGTCGTCGTCCGTTCCGTCCGTCGTCGTCCGTCGTCGTCCGTCCGTCGTCGTCGTCCGTCGTCGTCGTCCGTCCGTCTCGTCTCGTTCGTCCGTTCCGTCCGTTCGTTCGTTCGTTCGTTCGTTCGTCGTCGTCCGTTCGTTCGTTCCGTTCGTTCGTTCGTTCGTTCGTTCGTTCGTCGTTCGTTCCGTTCTCGTCGTTCGTTCGTTCGTCGTTCGTTCGTTCGTTCGTCTTCGTTCGTTCGTTCGTTCGTTCGTTCGTTCGTTCGTTCGTTCGTTCGTTCGTTCGTTCGTTCGTTCGTTCGTTCGTTCGTTCGTTCGTTCGTTCGTTCGTTCGCTCGTCTCGTTCGTTCGTTCGTTCGTTCGTTCGTTCGTTCGTTCGTTCGTTCGTCGTTCGTTCGTTCGTTCGTTCGTTCGTTTCGTTCGTTCGTTCGTTCGTTCTTCGTTCGTTCGTTCGTTCGTTGTTCTTCGTTGCTCGTTCGTTCGTTCGTTCGTTCGTTTTGTTTGTTTGTTGTTTGTTGTTTGTTTGTTGTTGTTTTTTGTTTGTTTGTTTGTTTGTTTGTTTGTTTGTTTGTTTGTTTTTTGTTGTTTGTTGTTTGTTTGTTGTTTGTTTTGTTGTTGTTTGTTTGTTTGTTTGTTTGTTTGTTTGTTTGTTTGTTTGTTTGTTTGTTTGTTGTTGCTTGCTTGCGTTGCGTGCGTGCGTGCGTGCGTGCGTGCGTGCGTGCGTGCGTGTGTGTGTGTCTGTGTGTGTGTGAAAAAGAGCCGAAATATAGAGAGGGAGAGAGAGAAACAAGATAGAGCAAGAGAGAGGTGTGCATTATCAACTTCTGTAATAGAAAATGTTCATTTGTCTATACGCAACTAGATGGCACTTAAATCAATTTTAATTCAAAGGGGCCAGGGCTCAGACCCTGATACAAGTCCTGCCTTACAAGGCTTACCTTATTAGAATACAATTTTGTATGACGGGGCGAAGGCCTACAGCAGGATCGATAATTTAAGAATAATATCGTATTAGGGTAATTATGCAATTTCCAACATTGTATGCGTGTGCGTCTGCCTAACCTCCAGGGGTACTGCTCTTAATACAGTCAAAAGGACCTTAATTAGGGTTAAAGCTGTCCATCAAAAATAACCCTAAGACCAACTCCAGGTCCAAGACCAACCCCAATCCCAACACCAGCCCCTACATCTGCCCCTCACGTGAGTAAGTACAAAAATTGCTATCAAAAAGGCTCTAATTAGGGTTCACCCTCAAAAAGAAACCATAGGGGTGAAAATACCAGCTCACACGTGGGCGGCCATAAAATAGGAGTGAAAAAAGATGTCCTACACGTGGGCGAGTAAAAAATAATTAGAGGATGAAAAGGGCCTCCGAAAAGAAACCATAGGGTGGAAAATACGGTCTCACACGTGGGCAGCCATAATTAGGGGTTGAAAAAGGCCTCCGAAAAAAACCATAGGGGTGGAAAGTACGGTCTCCCACGTAGGTGTATAAAAAAGTGAAAGGTGGGTTTTTCCCAGAAAATCCAAGATGGCGCATGGTGCTCTACTACTTACTCGTCACAAATATGGCGACCAACCGTGGTGCGTTTGTACTCGCGTCATTCTTTTTAAAATCTTATTTTGTATATGATAAATTAAAAAAAAAGTTTTTTGCATCGACTCTTAATATAATCTATGATAAAGTTTTAAAATACATAAAAAAAATTGATAATTTTTTTTTCAAAAACCCACGTTGCATCTAACATATCCTAAGTAATTTTCCTAAATGCTGCTGTGATTTTTCTTTTCAAGTCATCTACGTCACGCGGACGCTGCACGTTGACTGTATTGTTTACAAACCCTCATACTGAAAAATCTGGCGAGTTTGCGAGCCAAGGAATATGTACCTCGTCCACTCCAATTGTGTCCTTACGAAACTGACGTACTTCTATTGACCAGTGAGGTGGAGTTTCACCTTGCTGGAAAATGACGTGATTTTTTAGTTGAGGGACAAAGAATAGACATGTCTGGATACTGTCCTGATCTCATCTTGTTTTCAACAAACAAAAAGGGACCGTATATTCTGCGACACCGAATGACGCACGATACGTTCACTTTAGGATATATCCTTTGTAATTCATACGTTACTTGCGGATTACGCGTGCCCCAAATTCTAACTCGCATAAGACAATTACAAAATTGGGCCTTGTTTCATTATCTTGTTGTTTCAGAGTCTGAAAACGCCGTAATCGGTATGGATACATTTTCAGAAAATCTCTGACTATACGATGGCATGTTGTGTATGGTACATTCTTTTCTGAAGATAAACTGCGCAAGCCTTTTCCAGGACTATCCGTTATAGCTTGTACCACGCAAGCTTCTTCATCTGGATCACGTCGACGACCACCAGAATTCTGACTACGTCTGGAACCATTTTTCTATGCGTGCGGTACCAATTCCTAATGTCGTCGCTGTTCTGATGTGAAGCGTTACAATTTTAGAAATTCAGATTTTGTTAATTTGTATAATAGTATTCTTGATACTGATTGGGATTTTTTACAACACTTTTTAGATCCTCACACTGCATGTAAACAATTTTATAATGTACTTTATTCAGTATTTGATATATTTGTTTCCATCCACAAGAGTAAGGGTAGTTAATATCCGAAACGATTCACGCCTGAAATTATATTTAACGTTAAACTAAAGGCAAGGTATTTACACAAATATAGAACATCTTCTCACTTATCACTTATGCGAGTATAAACATCTTAGAAAACTAATTAAAATGAAAATTAGGAATGCTTATAAAAATTATATATCAACAGTATAGAACACAGTGAAAAGAAAAGTAATTTTGGAGCTTTATTAATTACAAGTGAAGTTACTCTAGGAATTCAGGCATATTCCACTATTAAGACGACTCGTTTACTGGTCGTCAAGATATAGTTAAAGCTTTCGCTGAATACTTTAGTAGGGTTTGTTCGTCATCTATGCATGAAGATGTCTCATTTACATATATACAAAAATGTACCTATCGTTATAGTTAAAGATATTATGACTGTGAAGAGCCAGCGTCTTTTACCACATTATCCTTTTATTATTAATTATTTGATAATTGTCCAGCTTTAATTACCCTTTTGAGTTCCTATTAGAGATTGACCTGTTAGTTAGTGGGAATACCATCTCTATTTTTAAATACACTCGAGTCAAAATTATGCTTCCACAAATCAGTTTAAAAATTAATACACTTAATTATTATTTGCTCAAGTGGGCGCTATTTATTTATCTATTTTGCACTTTTATTTTTAAAAAGTACTTGACGCAATTGATTACTTTTAAAGTGTATTGTACAAGATATATACGGAGAGTTCTGAGCCTTTATATACCGAATAAATCAACATTTTGGGGTTCACAATCTCTCAGCATTAACGTGTCAGCTTAAGTTAATTTTCAAAATAAGTTTAGGTCGTGGTGGCGTTCAACGAACATTTATTTCTAATTTTGTGCTTTCTTTTAGAGTAAGTAAGGTGTTTAAAGCCATATTTTAGTGATTTTACGTCTTATTTCGAACACGGTAATCTCCATTGCAGTTAGTTGGCATATTATAAGCAGTACACGACGCTAGCGCAATTTTACGTTGTAATAATAGTGGAATGTAGCGGTAAGCTCGATCCAGCACTATATAATGAAAAGAAAAGTACCATTTGGCCATGTGTTAGCTTGTGGTATGCTGAAGTTAACAATAAATAAAAAATGCGATGAGCAAATATTGTTACACAATAGTTATGCAATATGAATATATATATATATATATATATATATATATATATATATATATATATATATATATATATATATATATATTCATGTTCTGTTAAACTAATTGGGTAAGCTTCGTCTTACTCAAATCGAACTGATGTCCTACTGTTCGGTCTTGTGTTTATATCTCAGCATTTTTCACTTAAGCTACTTTCCCCTTTTCCATTTTCTGGATGTTGCTTGCTATACTTCCTGTTGTGAACGCCGTTAGTATAGGGTACTTGTGTTACGATATTTGGGCAGCACTGTCACGTATTGGGCAATCCTTAAGAATCCTCTCGTGTGTTGAGCTTCTGGTACCTGTTTCTCAATTTCGATAGTATCGCGAATGGTACCTTTTGTCGAGCGTTTGATGTTGGCTATCATCCTATTTTCAAACGCTATAGAATGTGATGCACTGCCGACGTGCTGCGAGTAAGGTAATTGTAATTATTTCCAAATGTTTAAAAGCAAGTGTTTGCACAGTAAAACGGAAACCGCTTGTACGATTTTGGACAACAAATAAGGTGAAAGTGAACAAAAGAATGACAGACTAGATTTTAAGCCATACAACCTTATAATCAATAATTGAGATTTCGAATTTAAACTCTACTATTAGAACAGCGCATTTTATGTGTAAAAATTAGACTAAAGTAAGAATACACAAGCACATTAAGTATGGTAAAATTAGGGGTGGACGCGGGCAAGATAGGATGGAAACGAGCTGTGAGTTAGGGTTCGCCACATGCCGTATATGCTAAAAAACCATGCTGCCATATGTGTATGAAGAAAATCCTCTGAAATTCTCAAAGAGAGAAGGCGTTAACGGGAATTGAAGGCATTACCTCTCTAATGGTAAGTAGATTGTGTTACCACTGACCCACCAGCCCGGTTAAGGAAGACGTAATTATTAAACAAATGTGAAAATGTTTAAGCAAACTTAAATACCCATAAACACTTAGCAAAATGGAGAAAATATAAGGACCTATTAGAAATAGATAAAGTTGGGTGTGTTATGCTTCTAATTAAATTTGCCACGGTAATATGATTAACTCCATCTTAGAACGGTGTAACAATGCCCTAACTTTAGATGCTATTTTATAATATCCCTTTTTTGTATAGGTGCAATATGTATTGCGCCCTTCTGGTTTGGTAACCCAACGCGGTTTTATTTTGCCTCGGCTTTGCTCAATCGTGTTTATTTTATAAACGGGGTGTGGTTCATATTAAGTACTGGATGGGCTTAACACTGTCACCTTAAATAAATACCTTAAAGCGTTTTTAAAATGTATATTAAATAAACTCAACAATAAACAAAAAGTAATTAACAAAAATGTATTGGGACTTCTTGTTCCTGGTCCTGGCGGCTCGTCCTCCTGGTGGGCGGCCTGTCACTGTGTGCGTAGTCGCTTCTGTGAACAGAGATATTCTTTGCAATCTACTCCTTACCTAAGAGGTAAAATTTAGGTTACGGTCCTGTATTTACAGTAGCGAGAGCGTTATCCTTGATACCGTTGTTGGTCGGCGGCGCCAGCGCAATGAACTCGAGTCGTTGCGGGGATTGAGAAAATCAATATCGTGCTTATACTTTAGTAATTCTGGAGCGCTGAAGCGAGTATGTCCTACTCCCGGGAAATAATACACGCGAAATGCACGTATGCAAATGCGAGATCTCGGGACTGTCTTTCTTTAATTATAACCGGTTTGATTAGGCAATTAGATTATTTATCTAACAGAATTAATTACGGATCTCTATACTAAGTCTAATTATCTATAATCAATCAAGGGAACAAAATACTTGATATTAAAACTACTCTAATAGGTTTACGTAAATATAGAATAATCTACGTACTATCTAACTTATTTACAAACAATCTCGCACTAGGTGTTTACGATGGTTATATGGACTACAAATTTATACACCAGGTTTCGGGTGTACTCTCCTGCGATTAAAGACACCGTGTACGGTTATCGTGTTTGTCTCTAGGTATTGTATGTATGAGTTTCGAGCGGGATTTCAGTAATGCTCAGAAGACGTAGGCGACGGACTGGATATACTAAGAGAAAGGTCGTAGGTCTTTACAGCCCTGTAACAACCCTTCACCCTCAGGTATTACGTCGGGGGTTACCCCTGCGTGATACTCTAGGTGTTAGTGTACTTTGTATTGGCGAGTGACGACGGGATCTACCCTTCGTGGCACTCTAGGTGTTAGTGTACTTTGTATTTGCGAGTTACGTCGGGATCTACCCTGCGTGACTCTCTAGGTGTTAGTGTACTTTGTATAACTCCTGGAGACTCAGCCCGGAGTTATTTACGGTCTGTAGTGTTTGATTGTAAATTGTCAGATTGTATAACTTTACAACTTACTGTCTATCAATAGCAGTACAGGATTAAACTTTAGGTTGCCCGGTGCGAGGTGGTGCGCGTTATCACCCGATCGCGATGGACTCTTCGACGGTGAATAACAGGTCGGTGCTTATTCAAAGCAAACGGTACGGTGGCGGCTGCTGGATATCGGCTTGACTTGAATCGACTTTGATTCATCTTCTTCCCTTTCACGCGCGTCGCGGGTTTATAAAGGTGCATCCGTGGGCGGCTACCGTGCGGGGGATGCCGTTATGCGATTGGTTGTAATCGTTCTGACGTGCAAAAACTTACGGTTTCTTAGAAATACACGTCAGCGGTGATGAATAAATTATTCTTTGTGCAATATCGCGTAAACTTTTGAAATCTTACATATAGGATGGTCCGCAAATAATTTATTCTAAAAAGCATACGTAAAGGACGCTGGTTCTTTACAACGGTGAGCGTTAAAATCAATTTGCTAAGGCAAATTCACTTTTCCTTTAAATAAACTAAAATAGTTCCTTATTAATAAATTTAAGGTTTTCCCTTTCTTAATAATTGTAACAAATCATTTTACTTGTGAGACTAAAAATTATTCCAGAAACCCTAGAACGAGGAATATACGTTAATAGCTAGCGAGAGAGAGAGCCACGCAACACCCGACGAAAAAAAAACGCTTGATAACAGTACGTCTGAAACAGAGAACAGTCGTGAAATGGCTCTATTTACACTTCCGTCCGGATTGGCCACACAAAGTACTGAAGGTCGCTTTCAATGATGATTGCAAGGAAGCAACCCAGCGCACCGTAACGGGCGTATAAAATTATTTCTTTGCAAATAGAAAGAAATGCATTTTTGTAGTGAGGCGCCTACTTAAATATCCCATTTGTAGGGCTTTCATGAATTATATTAATTTATATTCGGTATCAAATACTGTAGCAGCACAAAAGTTGGTATTAACTGCGTTTTCGTGGTCGTATAGGTATGGATCCTATTAAATTTTATTAAATTATTTTAATTACTATTCTACGTGATACTATTGACGTGACTTTACGCGAGCCAGAAGGGAAGCAGTCCAGCCATAGAGAAAAACTAGACATTCAGGACGAGCTGCACAAAACTTGTACCAACCTGTCCGAACACCCGTGGAATATTCAGCAAGTCGATTCTAGCAAACGTAATGGTCGTCAGTACGTCTTGACGAACGTCGAGTCTGCCGAATCTGTTGATGAGGTTTTGAGTAACGGCGGTAATAAATATAAAACCACACTGGGTTATGGTATACACTACAAACTCAAAAAATGAGGGAGAAGGCTGACTGGAGGTAGAAGCGGCAAGGAACGAAAACCTGAAAATTGTCTACAACGAACACCGCTGGTGACAATAAACAAATGATACGAGAGCAAACATCTGGGCATAGTAGAAAGAGTACGTCAGCGTAGAGACTAGGCGAGTAACATTCAATTTTAACCCAGACGTCAGAAAAGAGATTACTTGCTGTCGTACAGTACAGTGCAACCTGGTTGTTCGGGGAAGTAATAGTTTGCAGCTGTGTGAATTCGTTACCAAAAATTATTTGTTTTATTGTGTGTTAGTTTAAAAGACTGTAATAAAGATTACAATTGTCACGTATGGATTTTTGGTAAAAAATTTTATTTGATATTAATATTGTGTAAAAATCTCATCTTTCCGTAAATATTATTTGTTACATCGGCTATCGATATGAAGCAGTAGAATTGTTAATGAGGATAAAAATTTGTCTTCATTGCTAAAAAGAGTTTTAAGAAATGTAAGTATAAAGTTGCCGTCGTGATATTGTTTTCAATATTATGTTAAGAATGGGTGTCATATGAGCTTACTGAAAATAATATTGTGAATTGGGTAACACGTTTTTGTTAATACAACACACTTAATACTCCACCAATTTGATAATGAGTAATGTAGGTTATATAAAAAATGTTGAGAATTTAATTGGGTTATTGGTTTCTGATAATGAGCAGCAGTTTCAGATTGCAAGTAGCGTTCGTGACTAAATTTCCATGTAGCCTGTCGAGTTTGCACTTTTATACTGAGGATTTTATTGGTGTATGGTTACATGACATGATTTGTTATAGAGTAAGGCTATGTGGTTGTTTCTTGTTAATACATTAGTAGAGTTCGAGTTGTGATGTGGCAGTGAGTACACAGAGATCCTGGAGTCACGGTAGGTGCAGCAATACCCCAGATTAACCTGAAGTTTAAAAAATTACCTGCATTCTGGATTTAAGTTCAGTGCTTAATCGTCCAGGGAAGGTTTTTTGTGATTGTGTCTGGATAATTTTCATAACATCCTTGTTTTCACACGAAAAGGGGAGGTGCTTAAGATAAGTGTCTCCTTGTATCGTAGAATAAGTTATGCTTTCAACGGTTTTGTTTTTCAAAGCGTTTTAGGGATTTTGATTATTAAATACCTCGCACCGACCCCCTTGGTTATTATTATGTGATACCGAGTTTAGTGAACTGCGCAATCCCAGCTGTTTTAAGAATAAGCAATCCATGCTTGCGTATAAACTTTGCTAACGTGCTTTGTATACAAAGAAGATTTATATTTAACTAAGTAGTATACAAATGAAAAAAAGGTGATTCAGTAAATAACGAACAGGTGGATTAGGATTAAATATATCACTGTTATTTTGGAAAGATTATATGTGGGAGACGTGTAATTAGTAGAAATTCTAGTTATTTTACCAACCGCGACTTGATTTAACGTTGATTATTTAAGCTGATTATTATTATCGATCAATATTGAACGTGGGCAGTACTATTATAGTGTCTTGTTACCCAAGCTGTGACTTAAGAACAAAAAACGGTGAAAAAATTTGTTCAGAACTACGGACTCAAGATAATCAAGTTCTCTTTATTTCATTTAATTTTGTATATTTAATTTCTATAAAACGAGTAGATAGCGCTTGTTTTGTAATTTGAGCAAACGTAGTTATCCGATACGACAAGTCCTATTGATAGAAGCGCTTTTCACCCTACCTTTTGTTTTCTGTGTATTTAGATTTGCCGAGTTTAGATTATAAAGGTGTATTTTTAACATTTACGGTAAGAATCGCGACTCACGTTGGGCGCCAAACTTTACCTCTTACGGTTCAAATGATGTTTCGCTGCGTGTGGAGTAAATAAAAATGTCATTAATCAATATCGAAACAGTCACTAACCAAAGAACGCCAGAAGCAAAATGTAGATAAAAGTAGCACTCAAATAAACGCTGGTACTCCAAAGCAAGGTTTTCAAACAAACTAAAACTTACTTTTCGTAGCATTCAACCTAATGGATCAGCAAAAGTGCTCCCACTCTGGTGCTGCATAAAAACTCATACGATATGAAAAAAATTTAAGAATTCAGTGAGATCACTTCCCTTTGATACGTAGAGGTCATTGAACTTAATTACAATAATATTTCTTTCCTCGACATTAAATCTATCTAAATACCTTCATATTGATAACTCTTAATGTTAACCATTAATGATCAATAACTGTATTCAATGAACGAGCGAGATATTAACGTAAAAACCAGGGTCGTTCAATCCCAAAATTACAAAATAAAAGATGGAAAAAACGTATTCCAATTGAAATAATTCTGAACAATCGAGTTAAATGTACGATTTATACATTGTATTTAATCATTGTTGCCAAAAGTTAAAAATGTGTAGAAAATATATATTTATTATATGTATATGTATTATTTGACCCTAAGAGATCCCAGGTTTCTTTTCAACTGCTTTATATTAAATGGTCCGAAATCTTAGAGACGTCGCTGAAGGTATTAAATTTGACTGATTTTAACTAAATAAGAGATGTGTACGAAAGTTACATATGTTAATTTAAATGCAATTAGAGATGCGTAAAAATTTGCGATATAGTGAATTGGAAGCATTCAACCTAAGAATACATTGCTGTTTTTAGTAAGTAAATTTGACCAAATGACGAACGTTATCAGAAAGGAACGTTTTCCAATTAAACACGTAACAATGTTCGCCCAAATTACAAAAACAAGACTATTCTACTTGTTGTAATGTAATTAAATACACAAAGTTAAGTGAAACTTGATTACCTCCAATCCCTAGTTCGAAACAAATTTTCAGACGCTCTTTTCTTTCCAAGTCACAGCAACACGGTAAAAGGACACTATAATGGTATTATTCATATTTATTTGATCCTTAATACCAATCGTGAAGGACAGTTAGCTTGAATGGTCAATTACTTCTCTATATACGACCACCATAAGAATGTTAAATCCAGTCATGGACGATAAAATGATCGAAAGTTCTACTAATCGTACGTCTCCTGTATGTAGACCTCCCAAACTACCAACCTTGTACTTATCAAGATGTCCTTTATTTACTGAATAACGTGTTTTTATAACACAAACTCAACTACTTCGTTACACATAAATATTCTTTATATACAAAGTAAGTTGGCAAATTTTATACATAACCAACGGTTGTTTATTACTAAAACTGGTGGGAGTACTCGGTATCACATAATCACAATGAACGTGTCGGCACGAGATCTCCATAAATAAGCAATACCCTCTAAACACTTTCATACAAAACAGCTCAAAGCTTAAATTGCTCTATAATATGCAGAGGCACTAAGAATAAACACATCTCCTTTTTCCGTGGAAAACCATCCAAGCGCCGGTAACTGAAGAATTATTGAGATGCAGGAATTATAGCGAAATAGAGTAAAACATACAGACGGATAGTTAATCGAAATGATTCTGGTCTTTGCTGAAATTTACTTTTACACAGATTATAACACATGTATCGTGCGTGAAAATGAAGGAAACTAACCCTGTGCACGTACTCTGGTACAGATATATATATATATATATATATATATATATATATATATATATATATATATATATATATATATATATATATATATATATATATATAGAGAGAGAGAGAGAGAGAGAGAGAAAGAATTAAAGCATATTTAAAATTGAATTATCTTAATTTTGTCTGTGTATATCTTTTAACATAAAGTTAGTAGATTTGAAAAATTATTTAAGGCTCACACAAGGTAGCTGCTTAGAACGTATTTGTAGCTTTACTTAAACATTCTATTAATAGAACGTGTTTGGTGTGTCTTACACTGTTTGCTCAATATTTGGTAGTTTTTGATATATTTGCCAAATGAATATTAGAAAATCTATTTAATGTACCTTTTCAGAGTTCATTTATTACCCTTTGAAAAACTTCTAAGTAAAATTGCTTTAAATTTAATAGTTCCCTACATATCTACAAAAGAAATTTGGTGCTCATATAAAGCTGCTTTTGTGGACATATTTTCTGTCTCTAGTCTCTATACTTCCTACTTTAAAGTCAATAGCTGCCCAGATATTAGCAATATCACTTTATACCTGGTAAACCCTAGGATAACAAAATATAATAGCGAAGGACGCCGTTAAGACTGAATAATCAGCAAAAACTCTACTCAACGTTTGTTTAATTTAACAAAATTTCCTTCCTAACGATTTCAAAATATTCGAAACCTATCTAACAAAATTGTACTAGTGAACAAAATACATTTTATTTTTTTTTTAATTCAACTAATCAGAGAACTATATAGCTGTATTAGAACTATTCTTTTAAATCACACGCATTATGTGCTTTCGTAAACCAACTAACTTTCCGAATTTCTGTGTTTACGAAACTTGTTATCTTCCACCGTTGGAGTACTTAACAATAGTACGAGTACTCAATAATTGAACCAGCGGCTTGAGTACGTGTTCTGTATTAATCTGCAATGAAATAAAAGTAAACCGTAAGCTATTATTACTCGTACACTTGCTTTGAAGGCACAGACAAGCATACGTAACTTTTTTTTTCTATAGCTATTGTTACAGTGAGCTTTGAACAACCCAAATCAATAGATCAAGTTTTACTTTAACCGCAAGGGTAGATAAAGTTAAACTTTAACTGCAAGGGTAGATAGAGTATTTTAATGTTTTTAATTTTTATTTACATAAATATACAACTTATTTTTCATTTTTATTTGCATTAATAATAACTTCGATATTGCGATTTAAATTTCCAGAAATATCAAATTTTGGAACAGCCCTTGGAATAATTAGATTGTGTGTGTGTGTGTGTGTGTGTGTGTGTGGGTGCGGTGCTGCGTGCTGTGCGTGGTGCTGTGTGCGTGGTGCGTGTGCGTGTGTGTGTGAGTGTGTGGTGTGTGTGTGTGTGTGTGTGTGTGTGTGTGGTGTGTGCGTGTGGTGTGCGTGGTGCTGTGCTGTGTGTGCGTGTGTGTGTGTGTGTGCGTGTGTGCGTGTGTGTGTCGTGTGTGGTGTGTGCGTGTGTGCTGTGTCGTGTGTGTGTGGTGCTGTGTGGTGTCGTGTGTGTGTGTGTGTGTGTGGTGTGCGTGTGCGTGGTGTGTGGTGGTGTGTGTGTGTGTGTGTGTGTGTGTGCGTGTGTGCGTGTGTGTGGCGTGCGTGCGTGCGTCGTGCGTGTGTGCGTGCGTGGTGCGTGTGGTGCGTGCGTGCGTGCGTGCGTGGTGTGTGTGTGTGGTGTGTGTGTGGTGTGTGTGTGCGTGCGTGGTGCTGTGCGTGCGTGCGTGCGTGCGTGCGTGGTGTGTGGTGGTGGGTGTGTGAGTAGGTGAGTGTGTGTGTGCGTGAGTGCTGTGTGCGTGTGTGCGTGTGGTGTGCGTGTGTGCGTGTGTCGTGTGTGTGTGTGTGTTGGTATGTGTTGGTGTGTGTTGGTGCGTGCGTGCGTGCGTGCGTGCGTGCGTGCGTGCCGGATTGCGTGCGTGCGTTCGTTCGTGCGTGCGGGCGTTCGTGTGTGTGTGTGTGTGTGTGTGCGTGTGTGCGTGTGTGTGCGTGCGTGAGTGCGTGTGTGCGTGTGTGCGTGTGTGCGTGGGTGCGTGTGTTGGTGTGTGTTGGTGTGTGTTGGTGCGTGCGTGCGTGCGTGCGTGCGCGCGTGTGTGCGTGTGTGCGTGCGTGCGTGCGTGTGTGCGTGCAACCATCGAGGGTTGGAAATTCCTACTAGGAGTCGAAAAAGGCATCCAAAAAGAAGACATAGGGGTTGGAAATGGACCCGGCCACGTGGGCGTGACCTACCCCACAACTGATGACGTCACATCCTCAAGTGACCCCCTTCTACTCACATAGAGTAAACCACAAATTCTGATAAACAGAATTTTGTTTTATTCACTGTCAACTCTAGCAACCCATACTACTGGGATTTTGAAACGTGACTAACTCAATTAATATTTCTTTCATTTTTCGTTAAAAATTTGCTAATGAAAAAAATAGAATGTTGTATACGACGATAAAATGCAACTATCGACTCGTGAAAATTAATTCATTAGCTCCTTGGTCGCTCATGAATTAACATTTTTCACTCATCGGTAAAATTGTATTTTATCGTCTTGTATAACAAATATCTATTATATAAAGTGCGTCAACTCAATGCATAAGTGCTAAAAGGGTCATCGATATTAAATAATCTAAATATAATAATATTAAGTACAATTTTTTATTTTTTTTTTTCAATCTTGTGATGTGGAAGACTTTATAATTTATTCTAAATAAACGCAATCGTTATTTCGAAGTTACCTGATATTGATATTAAATTCCATTGAAAGTCGGTTTAATCAAAATAGGTTTTAATAAAAGGAAAGCCCTTTTTACAATATACTAGTAATTATAAAATTGAATTTAATTAAAATTCTATTTAGGCTTAGCATTATAACTATCTTTCTAAAAATCATTGGAAATGTTAATACGAAATTATGCTGGTAAGGTCCGTTGTATTTTTAAATCAAAGTAAATGCAAGCAGAGTGGGGGCAGCAGTTTCTGTTGCGCTAGAAAACAATTTTTAAATAAATCAAGGTAGGGTACAGTACAAAAGGGATTTAGTTTTACTCGTATTTTTTTGGTACTCATACATTTACGGAGGCGTGTATAAAAGCTATAAGTTTGTATCCGGAAAGGGAAAACACAAATAAGTGAAAACACAACAAGCGTTGCCTGCTAGGATGCCATTATTTTGACAAGCGCCTGATGCGCTATTTATGAGAACGGATACTTGCAGACCAGTATTTGCTGTAAATTTCTTTATTTAAATGTATAGATCACATAAGTGCATGTATACTTAATGTAATCATACGAGTCAATTTAATTAACCTCTTGGCAGAGTTACTACAATAGTATTACTACTTGTGCAATAAGTAAACTTTTTAACTTTATTATTCTCAGACTTTCTTCCCAAACACTTGAAATTGCTTCTACTTATTTAGTTATTTTTATTGAATTAGATGTGTAGGATAATGTGATTTACACAACTTATTATAAGCGTTGTTATGAATGAATAAGTTCAAAAGTAAATTTGTAATTAAAAATTATTATTAATTTTATTAAATACATAAATAAAAAGATTACCTCGAGTAGGATTTGAACCTACGACGTGTACTTTGCTAGAGTACCGCGCAAACCAACTGCGTCACTGAGATTCGAGCCCCAATGGATGTAAATTTTGTCTTTATGTACCTAGAATTGATGTAAATTCTAAATATAATGTGATTACAATTTTAACACAACTTGTTACACTTAAAGTAGGAAACGTCAGTTTTACAAAAAATGTGTGACGTAATTCACATTCTGGCACATTCAGTGCTCATAGCACTTACCCACGTACTTGATTCAACTCTACCCGTTAATAAAATGATCATATGTACGTTGTAATGTCTGTGAGATAGGCAGCCTAAGTTGCCCCCCCCACCCTCACACGAACACGCACGCACGAACGCTCACACACACAAACACGCAAGCACGCACACACGCACACATGCACACACACACACACACACACACACACACACATACATATGAGACCTATTCCCAACTGAATTGGTGCATAAATCACGATTTTGACATCTGCTGGTCAAAATCCACATGGCCACGGAGAATGCCTAAAATACTTATCCGGCATCGAACTAAAACGATGGAACGTTTGCCTAATGAAGTTGATGCTTAATTTACGATTATGACTTTTCTTGACGAAGATACATGGAATTCACTCCTTGGGAACACAATGGTTCCTAATAAGGTAAAATCTTGTAAATATAGTTTTTCATATATATATATATATATATATATATATATATATATATATATATATATATATATGCGTATTGGGGAGCACTGACCGAGAAATGGGAATTGTGTTCCAGATGGGCGGAATTTGAGCCTTATACAGTAAAAGGAGTTGTTGAAATGTAAGGTACTGTTTACATTTGTATCGAAAGCCATGTTTACGGGCAGCTGTTTTGTTAGCTGACAAAATATGGTCAAAACTTGAACGTAAGTAGATTACTCCTTCCCCATTCAAGGATATGTTTTAAGTTTTGTTGATTGAGGCTCCTCTTTTTACTTTAACGACCTGGCTTGTCTTATTGTTTTGGAAAAGCTGAGAGAACTACAGTGTAGTGTGCTGTCGTTTGTAAAGCAACCGGTCGGGTTGGTTGTTGAGGGGATAACGTCATTTATGTATAGCGGGAAAAGTGTGTACGGAATCACTGATACTTGGGGCATACCCCCGTTAATAGTAGTTTCTTTCTAAAAGAAGCCATCGACGACAACACGTATACGTCTTTTGTCAAGAAATCTGGAGATCCAATAGATGAGCGTATCGAATAAACCGAGCGAGGTGAACTTTGAAAGTAAGCACTTGTCCCAAATCTTGTCAAAAGCCTTTGAAATATCTATTGCTACCACGACTGTTTCACCGGCCCTTTCTAACGTGTTATTACTAAGTTGGTGACATGTGAAAGATCACCCGTTGAATGATTCCGTGTGATCCCATACTGGTATGGAAGTATCCATAAATAGCACAGATCGTACTATGAATCCGACTGTGAAGCAATAGAAATTCTACTAAAAACCAGTTTTCCCGGATGTAAGCTTCTATAGGACACAATCCTAAAACCGCTTGTAGAACCAACCCTTTCGATAGCGGCAAATATTGTGGACATGGATAGAATACACTGGGCAGTTCACACCTTCCCCATGTACAAGTCACCTGGTCCAGATGCGATATATCCAGCCCTACCTCTGTGGGACCTGGACTACATTGCCTTCAGACACATACCGGTGACATGGAGCGAAACACGTGTCAAATTCGTCCCAAAACTCGAGTGTAATGATTACGCCCTCGCTAAATCATACCGCCCAATCAGCTAAATGTCATTCATTTTGAAGACACTAGAACGATAGTGCGGTAGATACATTCGAGATGGAGTCGGCATCGAATTCCATCAAAATCAACACGCATTCATTCCAGACCGCTCTACCGAATCCACGTTACACATGGTCGTAAACCGGATAGAGCAAGCCCTGAGAAGCAATCAAAGTACCGTTGTGTCTATCTGTAAATAATACTCTCGGAGTGACCACAGTAAATCCTACCTTTAGGAGCTGGATGGGAATCCTCGAAGGAGGATCCCTACACCATTACTGCTTCCGCTGCTCGAAGCTACCCACAAGGAGGAGTTTTATCTCCTCTAATGTGAAAAACCTTTGCAGACAGCCGTCTGCGACGCCTGAATAGTGCTCGACTCCTCTCGGTAAGATATGAGGATGACTTTGTCATCCTTAGAACTGCGAAGCTTGAAGGCATACTTTGCAACCTTATACATGAATCCATTAAAATAGTCAAGTCATGGTTCAAAAAAAAAAAACAACCTGACTGTTAACCCAACAAAATCAGAGCTGGTACTCTTTACAAATAAAAGAAATCTGCAAATGGTTTTGGAGCAAACCTAAAGCTGTCAAATTCTGTCAAATACTTAGGTATTACCCTTGATACTAATTGGAACGTACACATTCAACTAAAAACCGAGAAAGCATACAGAGCTTTTTGGCAATTCCGTGCAGCTATAGGTGCAACCTGTGGCTATATGAAGCTGTCATTAGACCCATGCTAACATATGGGGCCAAGAACTAAAAAAAGAAATGAAACCAAACTTCTGCCTCACGTGCAGGGACCAGCTTTCCTGGGAGTATCTAAGGCAATATGAACCACCCTACAGCTGCAGTGAAAGCTGCCCTGGGCTTAGTACCGCTGGATGTTTTTGTCCAGGAGACAGCCACAAAGGTAACCTTCCGTCTGTTCAGAGATGAGTTAGACAAATTGAATGAAATTTGACAACAGTGCATTTTGGAGAATTACTCTCCTTTCGGTAGTCAAAGAAATCCAAAAGAAATTGTAGAATTAAACCACTCATCTGATATATATATATATATATATATATATATATATATATATATATATATATATATATATATATATACAAGTCAATGGAACATGTACCACGTCACTGCCCGCTTAATTACGAAGATCTATGCTGTGCGACGTCTGGCCTGGCCCTGCAAACGCACCTCCCAACACGCTAATCCCAGAAACGGGCTGGCTTGAGAGGAAGTAGCGGCACTTCAAAATGGAGGAAGCGCAATGAACTGTGGCAGAGAGCCTCGGTTCATAGAGCTTTTAAGACTCACCCTTCCATTAGGCCCAAATATAATTACTCTGAAAAATTTAGTATATTTCGTTTGATAACTTTAATTTTTGAATATTCTTGCTTTCTCGGAGGCAGTTGACAGTTTTTTGGCGGTTTTAGTGACTAGTTTGTTTTAGAAAGAAAGCATTTCTGTGGTTTGATTTACACAAGACGAATGTCGCAAATTCATCATTTTGAAAATCAATAAAATCTGTTTTAGCATGTAGTTTAATACTATGTATACTAATTAACATCTGTCCTGAAAGATAACGTACATTTCAAGTTTTCATGAACACCTTATGTAGACATTTACTTGAGGCTAGATAACTAAAAAATAAAGTAATATATCTTCAGTTACGTCAGTGATTATTAAAAATAGACGAGACGTATTGTTTGAACGTTATACTGAGTTAAAATTGTACACGAAGAAAAACTATACTAATGGATACCAAGGCATTGTACGGCCTGGCGGACAAAACGTTGATAATGGTAAACCATTTTAGTGTATTAAATAGTACGTGGTATCTCTAAGTAAAATTGCGATTAAATTTGCAGAGAATATCATTTATATTTTAGGTATTATAATTTATATTATATAATTTAGTATTAGCCAAGTCGCTTTGGTATGTGTGAATCCTTGCAACATTGCAGGATCACATTCTATTAATGTAAGTAATTTGATTGTAATCTCAATATATTTAGAATTTACATCAGTTCTACATACATAAAGACAAAATTTACACCGATTGGGGCTTGTACTTCGATAGCGCAGTTGGTAGCGCGGTACTCTAGCAAAGTACAGGTCGTAGGTTCAAATCCTACTCGAGGTAAACTTTTTATTTATGTATTTAATAATATTAATAATAATTTTTAATTACATATTTACCTTTGAACTTACTCGTTCATAGCAAAAACTTATAATAATTTAATAATAGTCAAGTTGCTTTGGTATGTGTGAATCCTTGCAACATTTCAGGCTCACATTCCATTAATATAAGTAATTTGATTGTAATCTCATTATATTTAGAATTTACATCAATTCTACATACATCAAGACAAAATTTACATCGATTGGGGCTTGAACCTTGATGGCACAGTTGGATAGCGCGGTACTCTAGCAAAGTACAGATCGTAGGTTCAAATCCTACTTTTTATTTATGTATTTAATAAAATTAATAATAATTTTGTATTTATATTTTAGGTTTGTAGCCATGTATATTATTATATCACGTAATCATTGAGAAGCGTAACATGTGAAATTATTAGCTTTTTTATTAAAATTGATGTTGGAAGTTAGTAATTGTAAATCTTTAATAATGCTTCATTGATTATATTTTGAAGATAAAATCTAGATCGCTAAAAATTTGCGCTAGTACAGTGTGTTAAAAGCCCATTTAAACTTGTTTTGTGTTTTTTCACAGATGACTAAAGAAAATTATAAAAGAATGCAGGAAATTCCACTAATGGTTAATACTTAACGATGACCTGTTGTGCACCATTAAGCAATTTGTAGCTATTAAAAATATCTCTAGGCCGGTCCATTGTTTTGCGCTACATAAATTTTAAAATAGAAGAAAATATGTAAGCCTGGACTTGAATTTGATTCAAATATTAACTTTATTAATATAAAAATTAAAGGTATAAGCATAGAATGCCCCATAATCACCCATCTTTAGCACATAACTATCTAAATGACTCGATATTTAATAAAGTAAAGATTCTCCAGTATGTAACTAAATGCTTATCATGAAATAATAATTACCGTAATAAACGTCTGTTTGGAAATAAATGCTTCCATATTCATAACTTCTGTTAACACCCAACTAATTAATCTAGAAAGCTAATGTTGGATTGCAAAAAACATAGGCATTCGTTTGATTAATTTTTGCAAAAATGCGTAATTCCATATTGATTCTAAGGTATTTGTACAAAAACATTTAGGTAATTGGCTTAAAAATTGGTTTTCTAAAACCAAAACATTTTATCTGTTGTTAAATCTTTGCAAAAAAATATTACGTATTGCCTACGAGGCATAGTGTTACCTAATTATTTGCATAACCAATACATGTAATAGAGGTTCAAATTCAAAAAAGATACATTGGTACCTACAAATTTGGGACAATTTAATATGACAAAAGTGATTACCAGATTATTATTTTCCGCGTGAGAAGAGTTCAAAGTTTACATAAAAAAACACATTTTTGTACGCTATTCAGAAATGAGTGAAACAAATTTAATGAAATTTGACAAAAGTGCATTTTAGAGGATTACTCTATTTTCGGTAATCAAAGAAACCCAAAAGAAATTTTAGAAGAGTTAAAACCACCCTCATCCCCTGATACTCTTTTCTGAACTTTCTTAGGGATGGTAATACGGTTCTGAATTTTTTTTAGCGAGAAGACTGATTAATTATCTTTATTTTGTCACTTTTTTTATTAAACTTGTACTGGGAATATCTGTTAGCAGTATATAAGAAAACATTTTTTTCCTTCGAAACTATGCGGAATACGAAATTTTTACAAGGGTAACAAAATGAAGATAATTAACCAGTCTTCTTGCTCAAAAAATTGAGAACCGTATTACAACCCCTAAGAAAGTTCTGAAAATATATCAGAGGATGAGGGTGGTTTTAACCCTTCTACAATTTCTTTTGGATTTCTTTGATTACCGTAAGGAGAGTAATCCTACAAAATGACTTTTGTCAAATTTCATTCAATTTGTTTCACTCATCTCTGAACAGCATGCAAAAATGTGTTTTTTAATGTAAAATTTGAACTCTTCTCATGAGTAAACGGTACTTTTTGGTATATAAATAAATTGGGTCCAATCGACATATTTTGACCTCTACTACACGTGGTAGCTCTGTGTCCCAGCAATTTTGGGAGACCCTGTACATTACAGCGTTTGAAAAGAGACTCACGGGTATTCGGGGTTAATATAGATTTGCACAAAAAAAAAAAGATCTTAAATACTAGTTTTATAACAGCAAAATTTTTCATCCGTGTTTTTATGGATTTTTTTATGATTATGGACCTGAACAGGCTAAATTTGGCCTATCGTGCTAAAGCACTCAGGAACACTTAGGAGGATGGATAGAGGGATAATGAATTGCCAATAGATGCCTATGAACAGCTACCTTAAATTTTCTGATATAAGTGAGAGGAAAGCAGGAACTAGGGAGATCATTCCAGAGTTTAGAAGCCGTGTAGAAAAATGTGGATTGCGCCCATTTAGGACGACAAGTGGAGATTTTTACTGTATACTGATGATGTGAATGAGCGAAACGTGTGATTCTCGCAAAGACAGTCCGTGATGGTATCGAAGAATATAACTCAGCAGCACAGTAGCCGTTGTAATAACGATAATACAAAGAAAAACTGAGCTCTCATTTTGAATCGTCTATTGAATACGATCAACGATATCGAGAGCGTATTGGGGAGCACTAACCCAGAGGTGAGAATTATATTCCAAATTAGGCCGCATTTGAGTCTTATACAGCAGACAGAGCTGTCTAGTGGTAAAGTACTGCTTAGATCTGTACAAAAATCCTATTTTACGAGCAGCTGTTTTGGTAGCTGACAGAAGATGGTCAACCCATGAGAGATTTGAAGATACAGTCATACCCAACAGAGTAATAGAGTCTGAAAACTTAAGAACTGAGCCATTCATACTTACAACAGGAAATGATCGACCTTTTTTGGCGGACACAAGGCAACACTGAGTTTTGTTAGCATTAAATTTAACTAGATTATTGCCTCTCCCCATTCGAGAATACGTTCAATGTCTTTGTTGATTGAATTTGCCGTTTCAGCTTTAATTTCTTGATTTGACATAAAATGTAGATTATCACTATGAGTAGACTGAGATGAACTACAGTGAAGAGTGCTATCGTCAGCAAAGCAATGGATGGGGTTAGTTGTTGAAGAAATAAGGTCATTTATGTACAGCAGAAAAAGTGTAGGCACTATAACGGATCCTTGTGATACGCCCGCGTTAATGCTAACTTCTTTGGAAAAAAAGCCATCAACTACGACACGTATTCGTCTTTTACCCAGGAAACTAGAAACCCAGTTGATGAGCGTATGATTCAACCCAAACGCGGTGAGTTTGGCAAGTAAACACTTATGCCAAACTTGGTCAAATGCCTTTGAGATATCTAAAGCGAGTACAACTGTTTCACCGGACTGCTCTCCTGTATTGTTCCAAACTTGGGTCACATATGAAAGAAGATCGCCTGTTGAAGGACTTTGCCTAAACCCATATTGGCGGTCACTAAGGAGTTTGCTAGTTTCAAAGAACGTGAGCAGTTGCTGATTGATTTTGGACAAAATGGAAGTGATGGCAATTGGTTGGTAGTTTGAGGGATCGGTCTTATCACCTTTTTTGGGAAAAGACAATAGCTGGGATACCCGTCTGGGTCAGTAGTCTTATTGAGATCAAGCCTACTGATGATCGATTCCATAAGCTTGTACCGAAAATGAATTGGTTTCATAGCGTATGAAGAAGAGTTCACTAGGGGCCCATCTTTTCCAGAATCATTGGGACACGAGTTTGATGAAAACAATCCACAAAAACATTGGCTTTGTCTACAGAATCAGCAACTACCGATCCGTCAATAGATGTCGGGGAGGGGGGGGATGAAGGTGTTCCAAAGTTTTTACTAATGGCTTTAGCTAAAGACCAAAATTTACGACTGCCTAAAGGAGATGTAGCTAGTTCATTGCATTTTCGCTGTTCAAACAACTTTTTAGTTTTAGTGATGATACTTTTGCAGATATTTCTAGCACCAACGTATTCTACATGACTGTCGACCGATTTATTAGATTTCAATTTAATGTAATATTTATTTTTTAAAGATATTGCATCAGCACAAGCCTTATTAAACCATGGTTGGGAACGTGAATTACCTATACGTACTGTTTTTTGGGAATGTATAACTCCATTCCCATGAGGATGACTTCAGATACTGAAAGAGCGATGTCCGAAGAAGAGGACGACTTAAAACAATATTCACGCCATGGAAAGGTTGCAAAGAAATCCCATAAATTATTCCATCGAACTGACTTAAAACACCACAAGGTTCTATCGCTTTGCGAATAACAGTGGAATTAGGTACAGTAGAAATGATTTCTATTAGACAATGGTCGGAAAAACCTAAAGGCGAAAGAACGGAAGTTTTATAAACAAGAGGGTTTGATGTAAGAAAGAGATCTAGAAGATGTGGAGTTTTGGTTAGGGTTATCAGGGATTCTTGTGGGTCCAGAAATCATTTGTGTGAGATCACATGAAATAGCAAATGTTTCTGCACTATGACCAGCAGGATTTCTAGTAGATGAAAACTGAAGCCAATTAGAGTTATGAACATTGAAATTGCCTACAAATGAGATATCGTAAGATGGAAACTGAGACAGGAGATAGTCAATTTTCATACAAAGGTAATCGAAAAGTCTTAAAAGTTATTGTCGTTAGGAGACCTATAAATGCAACAGTATAATTTCACAAAATTAGGACCAGAATGTTTAAACCAGATCACGTCAAAATTTTTATTCTTTAAGGAAGAAACCCTCTTGCAAGCAATTCTGTCCTTGATGTAGGCACATACGCCCCCTTTATATCGAAAGTTAGAGTGAAGGTGGTATTGAGGAAATTGTAAGTCAGGTGACTCGGAGCTTTAAGAGGAGACTTGTGTTTCAGATAGAAACAAAATATCAGGTTGTAATTGTTCAAGATGTTGGTGAATAGCATTAAGATTATACCTGATACCGCGGATATTGCAATAGTGAATCCGAAAGTTGATACTTCGATGACCGTAGTCGCTTGGACCCTGCCCTCCCGGACATCCGAATGGGCAGGGTTTTACGTCCGGAATTTATTATCCTAGAAACCACAGCCTTCTTATTTTTTAATTTGTGATTTTTAATCCGATAGGAAGACAGTGAGGGCGAGAAAGAAGAATAAGGATGAGAATAGATTAAGGATGAAGGAAAATGTAACCGTCAGCCCTTACCGAACTCAGAAAATTGGAGATCCAATATTAAGGAGCCCATGGTAAGGGTGGTGGTACCTCCTCGGCCGGTATGGAGTATAGATGCCTACCACCTTTTAGACAACAATCGAGTGTGATTGGCGTCAAAATAGGGTTCTAGACCAATATTTCGCGTCAGTTTAAGTTATTCAGCTTTTGCAAAAATAAATTTGGCTATGTATTAATTTTGAGGTGTTCGAACGTTTTTATTGGTTTATACACAAAACCTAAAATCATTCGCTTAAAAATTGTTTTTCTAAAAGTAAAAATTCTGATTTTTTTAAGTTGATATACTCTTGCAAAAAAGTTGTCATTTATTAATACTGAAGTGTTTAAACGGGTTGTACAAAAAAAATTTGAATCATTGTTGTAACAATTATTTTCATGTAAGCAGAACTTTGCATCTGTTTCACTTAATTTACTCTGTCTATTAATTCTGATACGTGTGAGCGATTTTATCGGTTTGGATAAAAATTAATTTCCTAAAAGCAAAATTTCGCATCCGTGTGAGTTGTTCAACATTTAAAAAAAAGGCTTGTTCATTTATTAGTTATAAGGTATTTGAGCGTTTTTGTCGGTTTGTACAAAAAATCTTAATCATTGGCTTAAAAATGGTTTTCCTAAAAATGAGGCCTCGCATTCATTTTTGTTAGTTTTCAAAAAGCAGAAATTTCATAAACAGTGTCTAGTAGTAAATATAAATAATTCCACATTGATAATTACGACATATAATCGTCTGCTTTATAGATCAATAGAAAATGCCCAACTAAATAACAATTTAGTCCGTTTCATTTCAAAATTCAATCCAGCGTATCCGATGGGTTACCCTTTTTAAGTAAGACTAAATGTGGCAGACCTGGAAAGTAGTAGTAGAGTACAATAGAAAGCGCGATTAACTATATGAATAGAACGACGTGTCTAAACCAGTGCACGAATCTTGCGAAAGCCAAAAAAGTATACGGACACAGTAAATTCTTCATGGTAAATAAACGTAGCAGGCAACATTCAGTTTCTGTCTACCCCGTAAGGGAATAGCGTGATGGGCACATATCTCTATGTATAACCCTTTGAAATGTTTTGCTTTGCCCTTTACCCTTTACCTTGGAAATTCAAATTGTGTAAAGAGATTCTGAAAGTTATTCTTTGTTAATAATAAAAAAGAACTAGCACATTTTGAGCAGGCTTATAGGCTGATCTT
>JARFJB010002021.1:4465000-4475000 GCA_036346205.1 Vesta saturnalis
AAGGTGCCTAATTTTGTACCAAGAAAAAACCTTTTGGAGGAGGCTTTGAAGCATTACTTCATTTTGCTCCTAAGACATCAAATATTTGTAAAATCGTACTGTAAATATACTCCGTCGAACGACACTTGTAAACGATGGCTCAAGTGATCCAAGCGGGTGATTGAGATTTAAAAGGCAAGGTTAAGACAAACCCAATGAACAAATTTAAAAATTCAATGTAGCTTTAACCATTGTTACGTGCAAACTTCGACTTTGTACACAAACTTACCATAACTGAGGAGATACCTTTGTAGGACTTGCCGGTAGCTCGGTCACGGTAGAGGTGGAGGGGTTCTACAATGATGCAGATGTTATTTGTAGCTGAAAGAGAAGAGAGGGCGCCAGCTAGAATGATAAATCAGCCAGCCCTAGATTAATAGATAATTTCTCACTTTTCTAGCCAAGTAACGAATATGTAAAGGATCTGAGCACTAGGAAAAATAGTTATAAAGCAGAAAGTCCCCAAAACAAAAGCGATATATTAATTACAAATCATGTCAGTTGCATTTGTATGTACACACATATAATTTAATTTATATTCCCCAAAAAGTAAAAAGGGAGATAAATACCTAAATAGATAATTAATTTCAATTGTGTTACACAAATCGTTAACCACAGAAATACATAGAATATTTGTGCTCTTAAATACACAATATAGCAAGCCACCCAAAGAGTCTAATACTAGAATTTAGACAATGAAATTAAGTTAAATTTACATCCAAAAATGACAAAGTAATATACAGAATTTCAAAGTTAAGTTATGCTAAAACATGTTTATAATATTTAATACAATACAGCAAACAGGTAATTTGAGCATTCCCCAAGTTGTAAAGGCACATTGAATAAAATATTATAGTAATAATCCAATTGCTACGAATAACTTGCAGTAAACAAATATAACAGAAATTATCAGGTGTTTTATAAAATCTTTAACCAGAATTTGTTGAGCTGAATGTATCCAGTTACCCAGTTTCTTCCAAAACAGTGTTTAAATACATAAATTACCAATAAGAATTTTTAAACTAAAAAATTTTACCCAAAGCAATTTCATGTAAAAGTGCAAAAATTTGTGCAACAACACTTAAAGTTTTATCACAAACATGTACATAGGTCTATACAACTTATAGGTTTGGTCACAGATTAATCAAAGCATTAAGGTATCCAAGAGACCCTGAATATGAGTGATTTATAACTTATCTTTTATATCCCAGCCTGTTGGAAAGTTACAATTTCAAATATTTCACAGGTGTGGAAGTCAAATCTCTTGCTAATTATGTAATAAGTAACACACTTCATCAGCCAAATGCCAGTATGCACAACTATGTACGAATTATGTACAAATGTATATAATATCCATTTTTACAAGTATATTTAGATGGTGTACGAAAAGTACATTATATGGAATACAAAAGGTATATTGTACGACGTACAAAAAGTACCTCTAAAATTAATTACATACAGCCAAATGAAAGCATGAATGTCAATCTTACCTTCAATGAGGTAGAGAATCAGAAAAGTATTAATGGTAACGTTCAGAAATGGATTCAGTCAAGTACGAATATGAGAACAGCTTATAACTGTCTCGAACGGCTAAATAGTAATTGCTTTCCCCAGCGAGTGTAAAAACAACTTCGTGGATACAGAGAAATTTGTGAGGTTAAGTCTAACCCCCTTAGCTAATTAGTTTAATGATTTTCTTAATGGATTTAGTTCTTCAATCGAACCAGATTGTCTGCTTCCAGTATTTTCTTATATATATATATATATATATATATATATATATATATATATATATATATATATATATATATATATATATATATATCCGATATAAATCGTTTGTACCCACTAATTATAACGATTCTGCACAAAACTTAGAAAATTGTTATAAAACCGACAACCATCGATGGGCTAAACAAAGTCCAGAAATTTACATTTTTCTTTTAGGAAACAACAAAATGGCTTTTCATTCGTCAAACAACAAACAGGAAGTGAAATTAAAAATCAAATATTCGGATGTCAAAACCGATATATACCAGTGACACTCAACACAGGAAGTTGAAATATAACTTATAAGTGACCATCAAAAAGTTTACCTAACCACTACAGAAATGTTTTTAATTGCGAAGCGTAATATATTCAAGAAACTACAGAGATAAGCTTAGAGAAATGTCATTATTTTTAGAAAAATAGAAAGTTCAAAGAAATACGAGTAATTCATTAATTTTAATAGATCGCAAAAATTTACTTAATCGTACAGCAAAAGTAACGAATGTATCACCATTAATTTCAAAATAACATATCCATTCTTTAAAAAGCGGGGGGGGGGGGCTTTGGATTTTTAAGTTATCATCTATACCTCTATACTAATTTTTACGAGTCAGAGCAGTTGCGTCATAGCTAACTTTGTTTGATTAGTACCCATAGAACACTTCTTTTAATTCCCACTTTGCAGTTACTAATGAGTCCTTCAGACTGAAAGTTCCTCAAGCGTTTCGTATCCTATCGTCCATACCTTTTTTTGTAGTGGAGATGTAGCATTCCGCGTTCTTTAATGTTTCTCCATAAGAAGAAATTTAATGAGGTAAAATCGCACGGACTTGGGCCACTGAACAACACCTCGACGCCCAACCCATTTCTGATAATAGTTACCTAAGAATTCACGTATCTCGCGGTGGTAGTTTTGCAACTATATCTTCTGTCGTTCACCATATTACTAATCAGATGAAGGAGGTTAGGAAAAACCTCCTATTGAATGGGTAGGTAGGTAGTAGTACTACCAGTAGGAGAGTGTTAAAAAAATGCGGTCCAATAATTCTACTGTGGGGAATACCGCATCAAACGTTTATGGACCAGTGGATTTGGTTTTGGATTTGTGGGATCTAGAACATAGCCTCGTCAGAAAACATAAGATAAAAAGTTCTTATTAATCTCAAGTTGATAAATAATTCATCATTGCGCAATTTCTGGTGTAATTCACTATGGTAAAGATTATATTTTCTGGTCCGATTGATATTTTATTGCAACGTTTCACACGGTACTGCTATCTGACGACTACTGGTATGCGGGATTTCGTTAACATGAAGCAGACTATCAAGTTCTTTTCCATGGTCACTGATATTTCTATTCACCACTTGGCAACGAATCGAATTTCTTTAGCAAAGTTTCAAGACGCCATATCAGTTAATTCACTTTTAACAATACTTTCACAATCTTAAATGGCTACCAAAATTTAACAAGTTTAACAGGTCAAATAGTTGTCACGTGGGATACTTTTTTAATGGTTACTGCGAATAATGACAAGAAAAACCATCGAAATATTGAATAATATAGAAAAATCAAAACAATCCAAAAACAGTGAAAGGACATACTGAAAAATTATGTGGTTTTTTATTCTGTTTAGCGCAGCGCAAGAATATGAAGGGTGTTCTATTTGAGAAAGGTGATATTATTTAATTTCAGGTTTCGCAAATTTGAACACCCTGTAGCATTTATCTCTAATATTTGTTCTTCAGAATACAGGGTTAAGTTTTATCCTTGATCTAAGTATAAAGGTTTCCCCAAGAGAACACAAGATATAAAATAATAAAGTTATACGAGTAAATGTGATTTTTTGGATAAAATCTGGATTATTTCATACACTGTAAACTTTACAGGCATAAAACTTGTATAAAGTTTTATAATTGTACGTGGAGTTCAAAAATCGAATGATATACAGAGTGTTCTTCGTCTTGCCCTGCTTTTTAGGAACACACTGTATACACAAGAATAATTTTGAAATGCGCACACTTATTAGCCATATAACATAATAATAGCTATTTTTGGTACAAGTGAGTAAAGGGTGTCGTTTCCTCTCGAGCTCGGAAATTGCGCCATAAGGCTAGAGAGGAAATGACATTTTGCTCAAGAGTGCAAATATGATTTTTTCAACAATTTTACCCGTAAAGGAAAATCCCACATTTTTTCTTTGATTGTTAAAATAAAATAAAATTATACTTTTAGACGTTTCACGGTATGCAACTTTAATTACACGTGGTCATACCTAAATCCATTCACATACACCGTTCTGCACAACTTATTTCTTCTGATGACGAACTCTTATTAAAAACAGTTTTGCGAGAATAGTACGCGCAAACGACGTTTCAGAAAATTCTTAACCTATTTTCAAAAATTAAAATGAAAGTGGCGTCGCACCTATTTGACGTATAAAAATAGAAATCGCAGTTAACATGCGATCATAACAATAATTTTACTTTGCTCACTAGTGAGCAAAACTGAATTCTGCTCACTAGTGAGGAAAAGAGGACCTTTGCTCATTAATTTTAGTAGAAAAATGAGCACATTTTTAAACGATTGTAGAAAAATTTATTTTTCTACAATCGTTATGTAATTATATTTTCGCAAAACTGTTTTTAATGAGTTCGTCGTCAGAAGAAATAATTTGTGCAGAAAGGTGTATATGAATGCATTTAGGTATGCTCGCGTGTAACTGAAGTTGCATAAACGTCTAAAAGTGTAATTTTATTTTATTTTAACAATCAAAGAAAAAATATGGAATTCTCCTTTAAGGACAGGATTGTAGAAAAAATCATGTTAGGCACTTTTGAGCCAAATGTCGTTTCCTCAGTCGCCCTATGGCGCAATTTCCGAGCTCGAGAGGACACGACACCCTTTACTCACTTGTACCAAAAATAGCTATTCATTCGCATAAAGCAGCACTACTTTTTACTTAATCGTTGACTCACCCGTAAATATTTACTAGCGATTATGCCATTATTATTTCTGTCAAATTATTTTTTGCTCTTTTATTTCTTTTCAATTAAGTGAAGTCTGTGTATATAACGGTTTATGTGTGTATAAAGCTTCTACCAAAATTAATCTAGATTCATTTCAGGTAAATTGTAAGTCACTACCAGAAGACCTTGTTGAGCTGAAAATAAAGATTAATTAATTTGGATGTTAATTAAAAACCATAAACCCTTTAGTATATATAACGGTCAAATACTGTGAGTAGTCTCTATTTTTATTTTCTTAATCTAATTATAAACTTCAGTATAAAATAGAAAGCACATTAAATTTAAAGCGAATATCGTAATTAATACTTTTTTATTTAAATATCAAGTAAATTTCGTAGCTCTAGCTCTATACTGAAACGGATTAAATGGATTCTGAGATCTGCCACACAATCCACGCATTTTGCTTTTTCCCTAGAGTCTTCGCAGTTTTGTGCTCTACCAATCTCAATTCAGCTTTTGTTCCAAGCAGTGGCGTGTTTGTAGAACAACCAGCCTGTAAAAAACAACTTGGCTTGAAATATGCCTTTATGTTGTTTCATACTGGGGTAGTTTCACAGACAATTTCGGAGTGTCGTTTAATAATTCGTTTTGTTAAGGTCCACATACGATTCTTTGATTTGATTTAACTCTTTAGTGTACGGCTCTGTGAAAATGGTTCATTGGTAACCTTAGTGCATAACAACAAGCAACGTAATCCACTCACAGACATTTAATGGATTGCTTGAATTCATTTATGGAATTGGCTATCGGCCTGCGTATTAATTACTACAACAGGTGGTAAAAAAATATGATTTCCTGAATAGATTTTCAACAAGTGTGCGCATTGCATAAATAATTTTGTAATTGTTTATTCTCTATCAAATTACGCTTTGGTTATTTTGTTAAGGATTGTGGCAACAAATAATGACATTTCAAATTGAACTCTAGCGGTTTGGAATAATCAAATATTGATTAGGTGGGAATTGAAGGTCGATGACTGGGTAAATGTGTTGACATTTCAGGAATAATCAAAATTTTACGTGGAATTAACGTAAATGTTGGTTTTTTAAATTTTAAACGGTTTAATATAAAAGTTATGTCTTAATCAAATCATGCGTGCTCACGAATGTTTGTGTTTTTGTACATAAATTCAAATTGAGAGAATTATGAAAGTTGCTAACAACATTAGAACAACAAAAAAAAAGGCTTCAAATTTAAAATTATTTTTTATCTTTGCATTATCTATATTCTAACTTTGCTAATTACATGTGAACTACAATTTTAATGACTAGTCGAAAAGCAAGGTAATGTAACACTTTTAACGCAACCGTTAAAATTTATTTTAACTTTGCTATTACTATATTTAAGGCCTTAACCCAGTTAGTGTTTTTGTCAGAAGCTTGTTAATGTAAAATCGGCTTGATTGAAATAAAATTTTATACGGTCATTTCAGATTAAGTTATTTTATTTGGTATAGGTTTTTTCATGAAATTTTTTATAATACCATAATTTAAGTAATTATTCCTTTCTACTTAATATTTGTAATATCAATTTTTAATACCCTACAGTCTTTTTTTTTAATAGCCTGGACGTCGAATTAAAATAAATTCGGGTTTAAGGATATAAATAATTTTTATTTTTTACAATGAAAATTATATGAGTCAACAGAAATGTTAGTGTATGTGAATAATATAACCCTTAATATGAGGTGATTAATTATGTTAATTTCTGGTGTGGAACACCACAGGTCCTTCCAAGCTACAAAATCGAAATTAAAAGGAATGTTATAATTTTATTATAATTTTTTTCGCATTACTATGCATCTTTAATATACAGCTTATTACAATGCAACATTGTAAGCAAAAAAACAACAATCTATGTCAAACGGAAGTTTAAAACTGCATGACAGACAAAGGTTAATAGACATCTAGATGCTAACTGAAATTAAAATTAATTTTAATTTCAATTTTTTCAGGATAACAACGATGCAACCTCCTCTCACTTACAAACCTACATTACATATGTAGGTACAGAAGGTTATAGAATCGACTTTAATTACTATCGCTAAATCGACTTATTAGCCCATTTTACAACTTTTGGCCAAGACCAGCCACCATGTATGGATGTCTGTGTGTGTGAATGTGTTCGTGTGTGTGAATGTGCTTGTGTGTGTGTGTGTGTGTGTGTGTGTGTGTGTGTGTGTGCGTGTGCGTGTGCGTGTGCGTGTGCGTGTGCGTGTGCGTGTGCGTGTGCGTGTGCGTGTGCGTGTGCGTGTGCGTGTGCGTGTGCGTGTGTCCTTGTCCGTGTCCGTGTGCGTGTCCGTGTCCATGTCCGTGTTCGTGTCCGTGTCCGTGTCCGTGTCCGTGTCCGTGTCAGTATCCGTGCCCGTGTCCGTGTCCGTGTCCGTGTCCGTGTTCGTGTCCGTGTCCGTGTCCGTGTCCGTGTCCGTGTCCGTGCCGTGTCCGTGCCGTGTCCGTGTCCGTCTCCGTCTCCGTCTCCGTCTCTGTGCCTGTGTCTGTGTCTGTGTCTGTATCTGTGTCCGTGTCCGTGTCCGTGTCCGTGTCCGTGTCCGTGTCCGTGTCCGTGTCCGTGTCCGTGTCCGTGTCCGTGTCCGTGTCCGTGACCGTGTCCGTGTCCGTGTCCCTTTCCGTGTCCGTAACCGTGTACGTGTCCGCGTCGGTGTCTGTGTCTGTGCCTGTGACTCCGTCTGTGTCTGTGTCTGAGTCCGTGAACGTGCCCGTTTCCGTATCCGTGTCCGTGCACGTGTCCGTGTCCGTGTC
Source organism: Vesta saturnalis (assembly GCA_036346205.1). Lineage (NCBI taxonomy): Eukaryota > Metazoa > Arthropoda > Insecta > Coleoptera > Lampyridae > Vesta > Vesta saturnalis. The sequence goes on from JARFJB010002021.1 coordinate 4,472,595, forward strand.
CAAGTCCGTGTGTGTCTGAGTCTGTCTCTGTGTCTGTGTCTGTGTCTGTGTCTGTGTCTGCGTCTGCGTCTGTGTCTGTGTCTGTGTCTGTGTCTGTGTCTGTGTCTGTGTCTGGGTCTGTGTCTGTGTCCGTGTCTGTGTCTGTGCCTGTGTCTGTGTCTGTCTGTGTCTGTGTCTGTGTCTGTGTCTGTGTCTGTGTCTGTGTCTGTGTCTGTGTCTGTGTCTGTGTCTGTGTCAGTGTCTGTGTCTGTGTCTGTGTCTGTGTCTGTGTCTGTGACTGTGTCTGTGTATGTGTCTGTGTCTGTCTCTGTGTCTGTGACTGTGTCGGCGTCTGTGTCTGTTTCTGTTTCTGTGTCTGTGTCTGTGTCTGTGTCTGTGTCTGTGTCTGTGTCTGTGTCCGTGTCCGTGTCCGTGTCCGTGTCCGTGTCCGTGTCCGTGTCCGTGTCCGTGCCGTGTCCGTGCCGTGTCCGTGTCCGTCTCCGTCTCCGTCTCCGTCTCCGTCTCTGTGCCTGTGTCTGTATCTGTGTCTGTATCTGTGTCCGTGTCCGTGTCCGTGTCCGTCTCCGTGTCCGTGTCCGTGTCCGTGACCGTGTCCGTGTCCGTGTCCCCTTCCGTGTCCGTAACCGTGTACGTGTCCGCGTCGGTGTCTGTGTCTGTGCCTGTGACTCCGTCTGTGTCTGTGTCTGAGTCCGTGAACGTGCCCGTTTCCGTATCCGTGTCCGTGCCCGTGTCCGTGTCCGTGTCCAAGTCCGTGTGTGTCTGAGTCTGTCTCTGTGTCTGTGTCTGTGTCTGTGTCTGTGTCTGCGTCTGTGTCTGTGTCTGTGTCTGTGTCTGTGTCTGTGTCTGTGTCTGTGTCTGTGTCTGTGTCTGGGTCTGTGTCTGTGTCCGTGTCTGTGTCTGTGCCTGTGTCTGTGCCTGTGTCTGTGTCTGTCTGTGTCTGTGTCTGTGTCTGTGTCTGTGTCTGTGTCTGTGTCTGTGTCTGTGTCTGTGTCTGTGTCTGTGTCTGTGTCTGTGTCAGTGTCTGTGTCTGTGTCTGTGTCTGTGTCTGTGTCTGTGTCTGTGTCTGTGTCTGTGTCTGTCTCTGTGTCTGTGACTGTGTCTGCGTCTGTGTCTGTTTCTGTTTCTGTGTCTGTGTCTGTGTCTGTGTCTGTGTCTGTGTCTGTGTTGTGTCTGTGTCTGTGTCTGTGTCTGTGTCTGTGTCTGTGTCTGTGTCTGTGTCTGTGTCTGTGTCTGTGTCTGTGTCTGTGTCTGTGTCTGTGTCTGTGTCTGTGTCTGTGTCTGTGTCTGTCTGTGTCTGTGTCTGTGTCTGTGTCTGTGTCTGTGTCTGTGTCTGTGTCTGTGTCTGTGTCTGTGTCTGTGTCTGTGTCTGTGTCTGTGTCTGTGTCTGTGTCTGTGTCTGTGTCTGTGTCTGTGTCTGTGTCTGTGTCTGTGTCTGTGTCGGTGTCTGTGTCTGTGTCTGTGTCTGTGTCCGTGTCTGTGTCTGCGTCTGTGTCTGCGTCAGCGTCTATATCTGTGTTTGTGTCTGTGTCTGTGTCTGAGTCTGTGTCTTTGTCTGTGTCTGTGTCTGTGTCTGTGTCTGTGTCTGTGTCTGTGTCTGTGTCTGTGTCTGTGTTTGTGTCTGTGTCTGTGACTGTGTCTGTGCCTGTGACTGTCTTTGTCTGTGTCTGAGTCCGTGTCCGTGCCCGTTTGCGTATCCGTGTCCGTGTCCGTGTCCGTGTCCGTGTCCGTGTCCACGTCCGTGTGTGTCTGTGTCTGTGTCTGTGTTTGTGTCTGTGTCTGTGTCTCTCTCTGTGTCTGAGTCTGTGTCTGTGTCTGTGTCTGCGTCTGCATCTGCGTCTGCGTCTGCGTCTGTGTCTGTGTCTGTGCTGTCTGTGTCTGTGTCTGTGTCTGTGTCTGTGTCTGTGTCTGTGTCTGTGTCTGTGTCTGTGTCTGTGTCTGTGTCTGTGCCTGTGTCTGTGTCCGTGTCCGTGTCCGTGTCCGTGTCCGTGTCCGTGTCCGTGTCCGTCTCCGTGTCCGTGTCCGTGACCGTGTCCGTGTCCGTGTTCCTGTCCGTCTCCGTAACCATGTACGTGTCCGCGTCGGTGTCTGTGTCTGTGTCTGTGTCTGTGCCTGTCACTCCGTCTGTGTCTGTGTCTGAGTCCGTGTACGTACCCGTTTCCGTATCCGTGTCCGTGTCCGTGTCCGTGTCCGTATCCGTGTCCAAGTCCGGGTGTGTCTGAGTCTGTCTCTGTGTCTGTGTCTGTGTCTGTGTCTGTGTCTTTGTCTGTGTCTGTTTCTGCGTCTGCGTTTTTTCTGTGTCTGTGTCTGTGTCTGTGTCTGTGTCTGTGTCTGTGTCTGTGTCTGTGTCTGTGTCTGTGTCTGTGTCTGTGTCTGTGTCTGTGTCTGTGTCTGTGTCTGTGTCTGTGT